>JAOEHX010011407.1:0-24531 GCA_025448015.1 Bolborhynchus lineola
ATTGGTAGGTGATAAGTTGCCTAAGAGCATGCAGTGTGCCAGGAGGAGCAATAGTATCCTGGGGTGCATCAGGAGGAGTGTGGCCAGCACGTTGAGGGAGGTGATCCTTCCCTACTACTTGGCCCTGGTGAGGCAACATCTTAAGTACCGTGTCCAGTTCTGTGCTCCTCAGTACAAGGACCTACTGGAGAGGGTCCAGTGGAGGGCCACAAAGATGATCATGCGTTTGGAGCATCTCTCTTAGGAAGAGAGGCTGCAGGAGCTGGGCCTGTTTAGTCTAGAGAAGAGCAGACTGAGAGGGGATCTCATTAATGCATATAAATATCTGAAAGGTGGGTGCCAGGAGGATGGTGTCACTCTTTTCATGGTGCCCAGCAACAGGATGAGGAGTAATGGCCACCTGTCACTGATGAAACACAGGAAGTTTCACCTAATATGACAAAGATCTTTAGGTTGAGGGTGGCAGAGCACTGAACAGGCTGCCCAGGGAGGTTGTGCAGCCTCCCTCTCTGGATGCATTCAAGACTCACCTGGAAACATTCCTGTGTAATCTGCTGTAGGTGATCCTGCCTTAGCAGGGGGCTTGGACTAGATGGTCTGCAAAGGTATCTTCGAACCCTAATGATTCTGTGAATCAGTTTGGTCAACTTGCCCTCTTTTCCCCTCCCTTTTATTGAGTTTTATTCTTTGTATCACTATTACTGGAAGTAGAGCAATTGATTAAAACTGTATTAAGTTGTGCTACCAAGCATATTTTTAGTGCATATTTCTACACACCATGGATCTTATAGCTTAAAAAAAACCTGTTACTGAGAAAAGCAATACTCTCTCCAAAGATTTATACTTAAAGCACTTCTTATATCTTTAATTCTATTAGTAAAATAATAGCATAAGCCATTTATATTGATATAAGTGGTTTATGTGGTTTAGATTGGATATAAGGAAGAAGTTCTTTACTGTGAGGGTGGTGGAATGGATTGCCCAGGGAAGCTGTGAATACTCCATCCCTGGCGGTGTTCAAGGCCAGGTTGGACAGCCTTGGGCGACATGGTTTAGGGTGAGGTGTCCCTGCCCACAGCAGGGGGGTTAGAACTAGATGATCTTAAGGTCCTTTCCAACCCTATTGTATGATTCTATG
The DNA here is from genome assembly GCA_025448015.1 of Bolborhynchus lineola. Classification (NCBI taxonomy): domain Eukaryota; kingdom Metazoa; phylum Chordata; class Aves; order Psittaciformes; family Psittacidae; genus Bolborhynchus; species Bolborhynchus lineola. The sequence goes on from JAOEHX010011407.1 coordinate 1,139, forward strand.
ATTCTATGTCAGATTTCTGTCTTTTAAAATATTCTCCAATACTGTGTTTATGACTGCAAAAATCTCATGGAGATACAGAAAGTCTCCAGGGAGGCAAACACATAAAAAAAGAAAAAAGGCTCACACTCAAAAGGTATAGGTTTTCCTTCTGTCTGTGAAGATTCCTGGATTACTTCCAGAAATATGCAAAGTGCTGCAAGTTTTGGTCATTGGGAGTTTACTGTCTTTTTGGATGCCTTCCTGATACAAAATGTGATAAGGGTTTCTGTTGTCTTGTTTTTACTGAAACAGGTCATCCCACGGGTGTAATACCAACACAGCTCTTTCACAGCATGCATGTGCTGCAGGAGTACTTCTGATTATGTCACTTTTCCAGGGAGTTGGCTAAACAGCAGTAAGCATTTACCAAAAGTGAGATAAAGAGTTTAAGTACTTGTAACAGTGACAATGTAATTAAAACACATACTTTTCACTGCTTGTGGGGTGGTTGTATTTTCATCACCACAGATTGCTGAATCCTTTCTGTAATGATGTTGACTTCTATCTAAGTGGTCTAAGCATGTTTAATATGCATGATGTTTCTATGTAATTCTATTACTTGGAATAATTGTCTTCAATTTTAGGATTTTCTTTTGCCTAGCATAAGCTTGTACTGTATTTGGAATGTTGAAAAATGTTGTTCCCTGTTAACCAACTGATGCATTCTCTGACCTTGTGGAGAGTTATGCATGATTTCAGTTTTCTTTTGAACTTATGCGTGAGACCAAGAGTATGAATCACATACTAGATATTCTAGATAAAAAATGGGACCTCACTTACAGAGCAAACATGCCCAGGGTGGAAGAGGGAGAAAATTGGAAATGAAGTAGAACGCCTTTGAAACATCTCTGAACATGCTAAAGAATAATTAAAACTGGCAAGAATCCACAGGCTGTGTACTAATTTGGCTTGCTTTTCAACTTTTCCTGTCTTTCCTCTCAGCTTTGAGGTAGTCATCTTAAATAGGTCACGCAGAGGAGTGGTCAAAATTATAATGGTTGATAACATTTCCCTCTTTCATAATACTGATACCAAGAAGTATACACTGATACCAAGCAGTATACACTGCCTGTTGCAATATCAGTCAGCCATTCCAGAAAGATCAGTGGAATTTAGAGCAGTCCGGGCAAAGCTGGGAGTCTTTTTACCACCAGCCTGGTTTCCGCTCCTTTTCCCCAACCAGCCTCACTGGTGGTCTAGGACAAGTATCTGAGTGACCTTTCACATGATGGAAGCAGCATCTGGGACCTCATTTACTCCTTTATGGCCACGTAGGATTGTTACCTCCTTTCTTGTTTATTCAAGAGCTGGAATTGTCAAGGCTCTGCTGCTACATGCTGAACTCCAGTGTTTTGTTGGGAAAAGTGGTGTCAGCCAGTACATGGGAAGCCAACCATGGCCTTGCCTTAGGGCTGTGAAGGGAAAGGACCTGGAACTGAGAGGCTGTGTGATTACTGCCACTCCCATGGGAAGCACGGGCAGAAGCAGAGGGAGATTGAGCAGCACAGGCTAAGTACAGTATACAAACCACTGTCCCTCTGCTGCTGCAAGATCCATGTGTAGTCACTTTACTCTTCTGTTTCTGTATTGTTTGCTATACAGAATTCTGGTTTACTGCAGTATTATTGTACCACCAGAAAGCAGAGAGAATTCTAATTTTGGGCTACATTTAGCTCATTGATCCCGTCCTGTTTAGTGTAATTTTAACTGAGGTGGATTAATTCTGCACCCCTCTTTCTCAGTGTAGCAGGTTTCAAAAACACTCCCTCAGCTGTCCTGGCCTCTTGGCTAATTACCATTCCAGAAGTCCCCCCTTCAATAAGAATGGTTTGTTTCTTTTCTGCAGTGGTGCAGACACATGAGTGTCACAAAGCTGGCATTGTGTTAAGCCTTTGCCTCTCTTATGTAACAATGAAGCTTATTGAGGGAGAGCAGAATCATCCTTCTTGGAAGAGGCCTATGAAAAAAACCAGCTAGGAAGCCCAGATGAGAGCACTGCTGGATACTGCTTTACTGACCATCCTAATTTCTTTCATCCCAAAAGTCAGTGCAGAGTTACCTGTGAGAACCCACCTGTTCATCTGTAACTGTTTATCTCATGTAGGTAGGGTAACCAGGGTATGTTTTTTATTTTGTTAAAAATTATTGAGCAGAACTCTCAGAGTTTGTCTTCCTCAGTGTCACAGCCACATTATGGGTCATCCTGGCAATGCTGAGAGGCCCTGTATGTGAGTTCAGGCTGTGTTCCTGATCCTGCAAGCCTGCCTGAGTGGTGCTTAGGTTTATGTATGTCAGTGGTTCTTCCATAGGGCGCTGCTTGGTCTGTTACTGGATTATATAGAAAAGTGGCAAAATGATTCATAGTCACTGAAGGGTAAGGACCAAACCAGACACTTCGGTGAAGGCTCTACTATGCTCCCTAAATAGAAAATTATGGCTATAAAGCAAGAAAAAACATTCATATTTTGATGCATTAACTGATGGTATGTTCCAAATTGCCGTTTCATTTGCTGAAAAGCTTTTATAAAGCTTTAATTTTACTGTTTATGAAGGAGAGTAAATGATATACAGTCTAAATTCAGACCCAACCAGTCTGACTTTTCATTATCCATTTACTCCAGAATTCTCACAAGAGATACCTATGATTTCACATCCTTCTTTATCAAAAGCTTTACTCCAAGAGGACCAAAGTAAAGGTTAATCACAGTGTGATTTCTCTGTTTTGCCCAAATCACAGTACTCATATTCATACACTGTACAGGCTGTGAAACACCAGAATTCCCACAATGAATAAACACAGTGATGCAAGACTGTGAAAGCTGCAAGTGCTGTGTAATCTCTTGCTTGTGAAAAATAAAAAATAAAAAGTCTCCATCTAAATGCTCAGAGATTTCCTTTCACATAGACTTGGTTAAATCAGCTGTAAACAGGAAATAATTCATAGGAGAATCTTTCCCATGGACTCCATACAGCTAATCCATTATGTCTCATGAGAAAGTGCAGCCTGCCTTACGTTTAAGAGAGATGTATGGCCAGTCTAGTCACGGGTTTCCTTTGGTGAGGTGCACAACCTTCTCTTATCCTTTGAAACCTTTTTTAGCATATGTGATATGCTTGGGTTTTTTTAATTGGTAAGGTATAGTTGTGTTTTGTTTGGTTGGGTATTATTTTCCCTGTTGTTGTTTGGTGGAGTTAATGTGAAATATTCTAGATGAGAATTTAAATAAAGATATTTTATCTTTACATAAAATTACACTTGAAAAATTTTTTTGGAATCTCGCAGGACAGCTACAGCCACTTGATACTAAACCAGAACTTACTCTCTCATACTTTAGAGCATCAACTGTTCTGTAGCAGTGCACATGATCTCAAAGTCTTCTTTTCATGTATCTCTTAGTATGAGAGATGAAATACTCTTTTTAAAGTATTCCTTAATAAATAGTTTTGTCAGAGAGTGCTATGCTTTCTGAGATGGTTATTTTCCCAATCTTCTGTTTATATTCCAAAAGTTTTCATTATACTTTCAGTTCTTAAAAAAAGGCCTTCAGGAACATACTATTGCTTTTGCTCGGCGTTTTAAAAGACATTTACAGAATTGATCTGGCTGCTTGCACGTAACTAACTAGAATTTTACCTGAGACAGCTGTAACTCTGAATTTAGCTTGTGGAGCCACAAGGACATAGCCCCATCTAGTGTTCAGCTCCTTAGTCAAGCACGAGTGAGCCGGAGAGTTTTTGTTATGGGCATCCTTGGCCCCACAGTAAATAGTAGCTCCATATGTTGAGGTATTTTATAAATTTTGGGGTTAGCAAGCCTACCATAGTAAATTAAAAGCTAATGGAGGGCAGCTGCAGTCTTTTCAGGCAGGCACAGCTGTTTAAATCGTCTGCATTTGCTCTAACCATCAGTCAAAGGCCTTCTTACTGCAGCTTGTACTGTAAGTTATTGCATGATTTATAGAGAGACCATCGTACTATATAAGGTGTTATTCCATCTCCTTTACTCGAGTTAATTTTGAGTCACGGGACTTGTTTCAGTCAGGCTGAATTCATTGCCCTGGGGGATTTGGAATTTGTCTAAATTCATTGCATTAAGAAATGGTAGAATAAATACATGCTAGGAAGTACTTTGAATTATATAATACATTACTAAGCTGTTTATTGGCTCAAAATATATCCAATTGCTCTATTACATTTTTGTGAAAGCTTCTAGCCAACGTTTAGTAAGTATACAAGTGAGATATATTTTTTGTAAGATTTTTCTTACAAATTCCAAGTTCACCATACCTGCAAGGTTTGAGCCAGGAGACAAGGGTCTATGTCTGCTCTTTTTCCTAGATGATGCTCTTGATTGCTTCTGTCTTTGATTTTTGGTTGCTATCACACAGTTCTTTTTCTCATACTCATACATATAGACGCAAGAAGTCATGCCTTCACCTCAGGCAGCTCCAGCTGATGATATTTGGTATTATGATTCAGTTAGTCTGATATAATAAAATACTGTTTGCTTGCTTAGCTGCAGGAATGAACTGTGCTGTGTTACTTGTTGTGACTGTCAGGCAGTGAAGATTAGTTTAAGCCACTTTCATCCAACCTCTGCATTAGCCAGAGCAGGCAGGATCAGTTATTGTGACTCAGCTGACGTGTAGAAGCCTAGTCACATGCCTGAGCTCTTAGTTTGTTTACTGATCAGTTTTCTTTTGTTGTTTTCTGGGGTTTTCTAAGATGTCTTCATAAAGGATGAATGACACCTTCTGTGGAGGTTAAAGAAGAATGAGCCACAGCATAACTGAGACTTTGCTGATACACATCTTGAAATTATCTTAATGGTCAACTTGCAAGCAGTCACTAAGATTTATTAAAAAAACAAACAAAAAAAAAAAAACAAAAAAAAAAAAAACCCAAACAAACAAAAAAACCAAACAAACAAAAAAAACAACCCAAAAAACAAAACACCAACCCCCAAAACGCAATCTCAAAAAAACAAGCAGCAGCAGAAAAAAGCTGCAGGTGACTGACTATCTGTAATGATTGTCTTGGATCCAGTAGCTGATAACCTATGTATATGTATATGTACCATAACATGCGTATCTGGGAAGTGAAGACTAATTGACCATAATTGACATATGCAACAGGAACTCCTCGATTTCCAGGTTTCCTGGGGTCATGTAGCCTGTTTCTGCATAGTCCTGTTAAAGAGGCCGCCTTGACGCTTTCTGTAGTCTTAGTAATTTTCCTGATCCCTCTGTTCCTCTCTCTGCCTTCATAAATAAATCTGTGTTTTATTGAAACTTCATCTAGCACCTAAGACCTGTTTTTCTTTCCACGAAACTGGAGGTTTTCAGCAATTCTTTGCTCTTAGTTTTTTTCTAGGCTACTGCCCTGGCTTTGAGCTGTAAGTCTCATTTGCAGATGACTGCCCACATCCTTGTCGCTCTGCTTTCACTGGATTTTAGAAGTAACCAGAAAATGTCTTCTGATAGAGTTTGGGTTTTTTTTGTTTGTTTAAATTAACTTGTATAGGGGTCTAAAACCTCATATCACAAAACCTGACTACACCCATGCTAATTAATTTTCCAATGTATTGCCTATAGATTAAAAACTAATTATCAAGAAAGTCAATATAAGATGATAAATATCTGGCTGTAGCACCAGACCTGTAACCATTTGTTGATTTAGCTGGGACTTTCAAATCCCTTCACTTTGACTGGGAGGGTTGATGAAAAAAACTACCTGCATTCCAGAGTCCCTTACCACTTCTCCCAGGGCTCTGTAATCCTTCCAGATGCTCATAGGATAGCTCCTGGCTGTTACCAGTGCCCAGGTGAAATGAGAGAAATTGATGGAGTGTATGAGGCTTGGCAATCTCTTGGTGACATCCCTGATAGGAGACTCCAGTAGGCAGCACACTCTCTGCAGAGTGCATCAGGTCGGCAGATGGGTGCCTCTGTAGCTCTCAGAAGAGAGTCGCCTCTGACTATCACCTGGTGCCTTTTCTTAGTTGTGCTAGCTGTTACACAGGAGCAGACAGGGCTGCCTTAGTCAGCTCCAGCATCTTTCCTGATGTGATGGGTCTTTCCTCTTTGGTCAGCAGAGAGGTGAAGTGGATCTGCAAGGGCACATCAGGCATCAGGGAAAGTCTCTTTCTCCTGCAGGTCTTGGCCATTGCAAGCTTGCATTCTTCAGTATTGCCCCCACTCCCATCTGTCTGTGCCGTTGTGGGAGCTTTTGACTGGCCATGGGCTGTTGGTCCATTGCAGACTGCACTTGGATCCAGTGTATTCATTTGTAAAAAGTATTCATATCTTGTTTATGAACATTCCTGATTGTTTTTTCTTGGATAGTCAGTCACGCGAAGTTGTACATCCTCAGCAAACAGCCAAACAAATTCTTTAAGTGTAGACACAAACAAGGGTGAAATCAAAATGTGGTTTTTGTAAATACTAATGCTTACAGTGTTGAATTTAATTTGACATTGTGAGTAATATCAGACAAATGTACTGACAGCAAATGTTAATGTAATATTTCACTGAAAATTTTACTCTTGCTTGAAGGATATGATAAGCAGCACCTTCTTTGCCTTACAGCTCCATTACAGGAAGTCACTAAAATCATAGCTAGTAAAATCAGCTGCCACACAGACCCAGTACAACCTAGAGAACTACAATAGCATACGGAAATTGTTTTATGTTTGCACAGTTGTGTGCCCTTATTTCTTTTTCCTGTTCATGTGAGTGCACCTGTACATTTCAAAACATAAACATGCAAGTATATAACTGTTGCTAATATATTTTAAATTGCTTAGATAGAAAAAATGCACATCCTTTATAGCTATTGGTTAGAAAACCAAGCGTTGTTTTCAGTACAAATTTGATAAAGAACAACATTTATTCAAAATATATATCGTATAATTTATGGTATTAGAAAGCTGGAGAACGATATTTATTTGAAATGTGATAAGAAATTGCTTTTGACAAGACTGACTAGGAATGTAGTTGCATCAAATGTGCATAACGATGGGAATATGTTATTTTTCTTATACTAATGCCATGAAAAGAAAAGGATGCAGGGTAGCCTGGAGGCTGTTTCAGTTTGACTACGTGCAGGTCCTGTAAACTTAGAGCAGTACATTTTGAGCTTACTGTTGTCATTAATCCTGAAAGTTTATGTTTGAATTTTATGGCCAATTCAACAGGAAATTATTTTTTTCTGGATGTAGTAATTAGCTTCCAAAATGGGAGAGAAAAGAAGCAGTTCGAAACATCCAGCAAAGTTGTTTTTCCTAAAGAGATTACTGAAACATAAATGTCATTGAGCTTCTGATAGGAGATAAAGTTCTTCAATTATACAAGTTCTGCATATACTTCAGAGCTGATTGCTTCTGAGACTGAAATATCTGATTTCAGATGATTCCCTTGGTTTTCTGGATCCATATAAAAAAGAGCTAAGGCTTTAGACCAGGTTTTGCACCTATTCTAAAGAAAAGATTTCTGTCAAAGTTGTTTTTACCAACTGCGTGTGTGGCACTGGAAAGCTAGCAGGAAATCAACGTGCATCTTGCAGACACATTAAAATTGCTTTTGGAAAAGTACAGTGTGAGCATAAAGCCAAAGTAAGTCTTTGTAGCTCTTACAGGGAGGGCCATCTGTCCATACGGGACAGGATCAATTTTAATTTGAGCACGTACACAGTAAATTACCTTGAGGCTTTATCTTCTAATCCTCAGTTGAAGTAAATGGACAGCAATAATGTGAGCAGTGCAAGACTAGGTCTTCAAAAGAAAAAGCAGTCAGGAGCATACATTGTTTAAGATAAATATTCTTATCAAGCATGTGCCATTTACATGAAATATTCTGGTAAAACTATCCTTAAAAACCCATAAAAGTGTTTAATTCTTCCTGGATATTTTTTAATGGTTACAGATAATTTCAGGTATTATGTGGGATCAGGAAAAGAGATACAAGGTATAAGATCAGTGCTGGTCCCAAAAATACTGCAAAGAGATTACTTATCAAGTAATATTTGGGTAATAGATAAACATGTAAGAAGTTTATGATGTAACTCATTGCATTAGCAAGCGTTCATATGTTGGATTCTTTCCTTTTCCAGCTAACTAAGAATAAGAAAATTATGATTAACTTTCAGGTAACAGAACAATCTGGTTTTAAAATCCTCTATTTCAATGATTTTACTTGGACATCGTAATAAAAATATTGATTCTAACCTCACATATTACAAACACTGAATAATTTTAGAGTTACAAATAATCTATTTTTCAATGGGCTTATGACAATCACATTCTTCAAAGCGAATTAATGCAACATCAGATGACATGGAATGAGCATCCCATGCCTAAATACAGAAAGGTTGGTCTAGTCACGTGATTCTTGTTAGCTTTGGAGCTTCACCAGTTTTCAGGAGATTCACAGATTTCTAGAAAATATGCTCATTCTTCTCAGTTAACTTCCCAGAATGGCTTAGATAGTGCCCAGAGACCACTCCTCCTCTCTGCTGGTACCTACTGTTGTGATCCCCTATCAAAATGCAAGATTACCCAAAGCTATAGTGTTCTATCAGAGGAAATTGCAAGTCTCCTGTCACTGGATGTTTCTGAGATAAAAAGGTCTGTGCCAAGGTTCTCTACCCTTGTAGTCACAGGATTTTCTCATGACTAACCTGACTGCAGTTTGAATTGTTTCTGTTCATCAGAGATATGAAGGACAGATGCTTCTCTTCTGCTTTCAAATGGCTTTTTATATATTTGAAGCTAGGGTTTTTTTGAAATTGTGCAGTTGATCATTCCTGCCTAAGTATAGTTCTTTGCCGTTTTCCTTACTGAATTACATCCCAAGTTTTACTGGCCATTTTCCAGAGTAATTAGAAATGAGTAGGCAAAATGAGGTAGAAATAGAAATGAGTAGGCAAAAAATTCAGCCATTAACAACAGGTCAGACTGGGAGGGAGCTGGTTTGTCTCACACAAAACAGCACTAAGGTAGCAGGAACTGGACATGATATTTGGTCAGTAGTGACCTTAGGCAGGAAGCAGTTGAGCCTCTGCTCAGCTTGTGTTCATTTGGAATCTCACTATCCACTTCATGAAAGTTGGTAAGAGGAGTACTTCTACAGTATGCAGTGATTTCAAGTCTTTGAGTTTACAGTTTGAGAAAAATTGTGGGCAGAAAATTACTCTTGGTTTGGTAAAGTCAGGACTGATAGTATAACTTTCTATGGCTTCATTTTTGTTTTGTTTTGAATTCATGTTAGCATTAAAGGTAAAAATGCAATTTAAACAGTGCTGGAAACTTTTTATGTTAAATAACCTCTCTATTCTCTATGCAGGTTGCTTATAGTTAGGTATAGAGGTTAAATAATCTCTATAGTCTGACCTTGGGTGGGGAAAGACATGGTTGCTTCAAACAAATTAGTATTTCCTCACAATGTTCTTTTCTGACAAACACTGGAACCTTGATGACACACACAATGTAAATTATGTGAAAATACAAAAATTAGTCATTGTATGTACTGGTAAATAAATGTATTTACTACAGAATACCAGAAAGTTTCTTTTAAAAAATTTACTTTGTAAAAACACATTCTTGCAGGTTTATCTGAAATGCCATATAGATCTGAACAAAGTGAAATGCCTGACTAATCAAAACAGGTCAAGACAGTCTGGTGTGCAAACAAACATGACATATTACAGGCATTATGAAAGAACATGACTAGTTAAATATTAGCTCTCGAGATTAAGATTTTTTTCTCAATTTTGATATTTCCCACCTTTTTAAACCCTATATAATTTAAAGGAAGTCTAAACCACAACATACTCAAATTCTGTTGTACATCACTGGTTTATTTAAGAAATGCAAAGAGATTAATTACAGGATGTTTACTTTGCGAATAAAAAAACCAAACCTAACTCAAGTGTTTTTTCATTTTATAGGACTGAAACATTCATGTCGCACTTACATTTTCTACTTATAGAAGTTTAAGTAAACAAGTCAGAAACAAAGGTGTATTTTTCTTTACAGGCAGATACAGTCCCAGTGCATTCTAAAATAGGTATTTCTATAGCTGCTCCCAAATACTGAATCTTTCAGATTGTCATTAGTTGGATGAAGGCAGTATTGGGAAATACAAAAACAGTTCAGTGTCTGCTAGGAGCTATTAAAGCCCAAGCATCTCAAAAGTGATTACTTTTTGAGATACTTCTAAAGGTGTATTAAATTACAGTACATCCTCTACAGACATTTTTTTTCCCTTGTTCCCCTACTCTTAGAGAACTGTTCAAAAAGGAGAAACAAAAGTCCAGGTCTTGTAATCTCTGCTTGAATCAATCCTACTAGAAAGTCAGCTCAAAGGAAAAAGGAAAAGGGATGGTTGTGCTAACCCAAACACTTACATAGAGAACCTTCAATTGATATTTTTTTAAACCTTTTCTACATAAAGATTTTAATTGTTAAAAAAAAATTACAAGGCTTTCAAATACCAGAGTCTTTTAGAGATATTTTGCAATAACCAACTCCAAGACAAATGACTATAATGATTTATATTGTCAGTGTGAATAGCAGGGAAGGAAACTGGCTAATCCTCAGATTTCACCAATAGAAATTTTTTGAGATTATGTAGGTGTGTCTGTCTGTGCACAGCACATATATTTGCACATATAACGTTGGAAATGTTGGGAAAATCATAAATTAAACCCACTCCTAATACTGAGAATCCTGCCATATTGGGTATTTATGTGAGCTCCCTTTGTATTTTGTGGAGTTCCTCCACATCTGTAAATGAAGCTTGTTTACACTTTTGTTTGGTTTTCTGTAACTGCGCTCCTTGGATTGCATATTCCTTTTTCTGGGCTTACAGCTCAGTGTATCTTCTTATACGCAACGCAAAACCATGGAAAGTTCATGTAACTGAAAGAGACGCAGGTCCCGATTTTTGCCTTCAGGAGGAGCTGTTTCTGCAGCATTACGAGAGCTGTATCTTAGTGCTGTCAGTTCTGCAGTTTTAAGCTTTCATGCATGTCTTTGCAGCAGTGCCCGCTGGCGAGTAACAAGCACACAGGGGAAAAGCTTCATTATTAAATAGCAGGATGACAGTAAGCATGTAATAGTTGCATTGTTTAGTGATAAACCCATCCACATAATAAATATGTCTCCTGAGGAGACAGGTCGTGCTGGAAAGGGCTCTGCTGGGGCACAGACCTCTTCCTGCTGTGCTCAGCCAGCCCAGCCAACTGGCAGCAGCTTCTCACCCCCTGCCTGCATTGGGCTCCTCAGCCAGCCGGCAAACGGGGCCAGCAGGGTGTCAGTAGCTACTTTCTGCAAAACAAACTGCATTCACCATTTTCTGTGAATCAGATTTTGCAGAACATATTTACGAATGCTTGCAAAATGTTCCAAAATCAAGACTTTTGAACTGATGACCTTTTGGCCAGAACCCCAGCAGGGACCCATGATCATAGCACCACCTGCAGAGACGGTTTCCACCACAATTTGTGATGTGGGGAAATACATCAATCTTCCAAATGTTGGGCTGCCGGACTACAGCAAGTCACAAGGCTGTATAGATGCTCGTAGGGTAGAACCACGAAGGCACACTGCTGACACTCCAATGAGAGCACCAGTTGCTGCTTTGATTCCTTAGCTGTTGGAATGCTTGCCAGGTTTTGCCTTTAACCTGTGGGATATTTCTGTGTTATAGTCAACATAGTTCAGTTAAAGTGAACTAAATATTTCTGAGAACACTTAAGTACTTCCAGGAAGTAGATTACTAACCAACCCCTGTAGTCCATAAGCACACCTTAGTTTAATAGGTCATCAGTTTCTGGAGATTCTTGAGCAATTTTGTGCCTTTGGTGCTGAGTCTGTGTGTCTCACAGTACCTTACATTATGTTGCTTCTTATCACTATACCTTAAATATATATATTCTTGTTAAAATTATTTCTGAAAATTAACTGGTGGTGGCATCTAGCAAAAGAAAGGTATTTCAAATGCCAGACATGCTCCAAAAATACATATTCTTCACCTTTTCCTGTCTTATTTGTCACTCCTGTCAGTGGTTTTGGGTCGGTGGTCTTGGAAATTGAACCCCATGTCCTATTCTCTGGGCTGTAAGACAAGTCTAGACTGCAAAACCTAAAAGCAGGTTTTAATATAAAAATCACTGTTGAATATAGTTGTTTGAGCACATGAATATTGTCAAGGAATGCATGTAAAGCGTTTAAGTGTGTTGCTGGATTGCGGCCAGGGACTCAGTATCTCACAGTATTGACCTCTCCTGGGAGGAGGGAGGATCTGCAACTGACTTTGGTTCTGTGCTTGGTGAGAATCCAACATTACAAATGGTAAGGGTCTGCCCCCAGGAGCCAGACAGGACTATGTGTATTTAAATGTAACCATGATGCAGATGCAGTAAGTACAGTTAGTAATTTCATGGAAATGCTGCAGATGTTTTAGGCTGTGTGTGCACTATGAGCTGTAGCCCAGAAGAGCATGGATGGGCTTGAATTAACTACTTGGCATAGTGAAGGCAATCAGCTGTCTTGTACTGTGGGTGTAAATCTTTGTGTAGTTTCTTCTCCCAGCAAGCCAATGCCTTTCACAGAGCATGGCATGTGAAAAGTTCACCCTTGGCTCCCAGGCACTGTCATACCGTGGCTGTAGCCAAGAGAAGTGAACTGGGCTGGATTTCAAAGGAGACTCCATCAAAGCACAGCTATTTCCTGGGACGCCCTGTCTTTTTTGATGAAGCTAAAATGAGTCACTGCACCTTTCTTGCTTCATTAAGAGAAAATATTTCACATTAATGTTTTGTATCACATCCTTTTTGCTAATTAAATATTTAATTGTTCCAGTTACAATATAGACGCAACACAGATTACAGTCAGAGGAACAGATTTATACCTCTAACTTTCACAACCTAACACTTCACCCACATTGGAAGAAACCGGGCTAACTGTACAGTATTGTGGTTATCAGTGCAAGCAGGCAAGCAGTATTTTGTCATAAACAAACATCACCAACATATTTGCGGAGGAATCCATCTCAATTCGAGGTGTCAAAGGATTAATCATGTGAATGTATGATCATGTTGAGGGCACCTTTCTTAGCCTAGAGAGTGATTGCAATGCCTGTGGGCTGTGCTCCAGCTGCCTAGAAGAGGATATGCTGCCAATGCACTGAGGGATCAGGCATAATGAACTAAGTGTCAGTGAGCCACCATGAGGTAAGATGAACTCTGCCTTGATGGCAGATACAGCTGTGACAGCTGCCTGGATGATGAAAGATCTTAATTAAGCTGGGTTGCTGGGCCTAAAAACCAACAGCTTGGTTTTACATGCCCTTCTTTTTATCATCAGAGTTCCCACTTTAGCCTTCAAAATAAACTGTGTTTTCTCCTTTCATGGCAGAAATCATAAAATCCCCATGTACATGAAGCCATCAGTGCAGACTAGAGGCCATGTGAAAAACTTTTGCCACCCTGGAGACCCACTGGAGAGCTGAGGCACCAGCAGTGACACTTTCTCTAGAAATTTTATCAACCAAGCTTGTTGCTTGGTTTTCTTTTGACTTCTGTGAACAACAGTGGCTAAACCACTTCTACCATGTCTGTTGGTATTTGGTAGGATTCTGCTGAACAAGATGTGATTGAGCCACACTTTTCCACCTTGTCTGTCAGCAGGTGGGAGTGCAAACACCAGAGTAGGTGATAGTGTCCTAGCACCAGTATTTACAAAGATAGAAATAAATAAGTTGCTAAACCTCAAACCATATATCTTGTCCAGTTCAAGAGTCCATTTTTTGCAAGGGTGCCAAGTGTTTTTCTGCCTGTGGCCTTCTTTTGAAAGGACAGACTGTTTTAGAAAGACTCCCTCCATTTGTCCCCACCATTTGTTTTTAAAAGCAGACTCAAAGATCTTCACTGATTCTTGACTGCAGCAAGAACACCTGGGAAGGAGGGACAGAAATTAAAAACATACCTAAATTTCTCCAGTCCAGTTGGGTTATGTAGCTGATATTTACCCTACAGATACACTGTCATATGCATATCACATGTGCACATGCCACAGGCATTACTTAAGACACCTGGTTCAGGTAAAGAGTGCGGCCGGCTAACAGTATCCTACATACAAAACTCCAGGCAAGGACATCTTTGGTGGATAATGACTCCTCATGCAATACTGGCATCTCATTGCATTAGAGGGTTACACTTCCAATTAAAGCCTGCAAGTACAATGTGGGAAGGTCAACCGTGAGCTGATGGGGCTAATAATATTATCAGTCTAATCACCTAATTAGGTATTAGAAGAGGATTATGAAGGTATGCACCATGTGAGAAAAAAAAAAGATTGTGCAAGCTTATCTGTGTTACATTATTATTACAGCTCCTGTAAAATAGTGATGGACACAGACAGGAGCCTGTCTATATAAGCTAACAAGGATGTTGAGTAATCTCCAAACAGCCCAAACATATTCGCATTGATACTCATGCGTTTTGCGCTTTCACAGGAAGGCTAACAGAACTCTGCACTTTTCTCTTTGGAAGTCCCATTAAGCTCAAATCCCATGAGAGGGGTGAGAACTGCAGATATCTGTGAGGAGCCTGGAATGTGGAGGAGTTCTCATAAAGATAAAATCAAGCAAAAAACCAAAAAAGTTTAAACTGTCAAAGAGGTTTAATAGAAGTACACTCTGAAAATGTATGAGAGTAACTCTGCATTTAGCTGATTTCTAAAATGCAGTAATCAAAAGTGTTTACTCACATTTCATATCAGGGTTTTTAAGAACACTGACCTCCATGCAAGTAATCCTGTGCTGCTGAGAAAATTATGAAATAGCAAAAGATCAGTCACAAAAATTAGAGGATGAAAAGATAAATCCATAATTTACTTATTTTCTCCAAACAGAAAAGCTAGAACATCTCCTCAAACTTAGAAGAGCCCAGAAACAGTTGAACAATATAAGTTTGCTGGGTCATCTAGTCAAGTACTAAGGTATGACAAGTCACAGCTGCTTCAAAGGCAGGAAGAGATTTCACAGTAAGAAAAATGTGACATCTGTACTTTGTGTTTATTCCTAGTAGTTATGTTGGATTGAAGGTATTCCTGCCTGTGGCAGGGGGTTAAAACTAGATGAGTTTTAAGGTCCTTTTCAACCCGAACCAGTCTGTGATTCTATCAAATCCCAAAGAGTAGATTTTAGGCGGCCTTTTTTCATTTGTTTAGCAGTAACCACACGAGGGCAGTAAGCTCTATCTTCAACTGATGGAAGTACTTTTTTCCTCGGGTTCTGAAGATGCTGCTTTATGTGCCTGTTTAGTAACAGGCAGCTGCTACTTACACAGTAAGAACCTAACGTGAGACAATGCAGTACCTCACCAAGTATTCAAAGTGAGAATGAGTGTGAAATTCATGAAAATAAGACCATTTATTAGGGACCTATTATTGTGGCATTTTTAACAAGGCATTCTTCTAGAGCATGTATTGTTCCCACATGAATTCTTTTTACAAAGTCATTTTTGTGTATTTATTTTTAAACTCAAAATCTGCCTGTATCAAGTTCATGATTCCAGTCACATTAGCTTCCTACAAAATGCGCTTAAAATCAGTCTTTGGTCAAGTCTTTCCTGCAAACATTAGGCTTGCATTATGATATCCTGAGAAACATTATTCTGCTGTTTTCATGGGTTTTGGTAGAAAGCAGTCTTTCCTTGCATTCTGTGATATTTCACAATATTTTTCTGGTACTCCCAATTTGAAATAGTTCAGAAAAGTCTTTGAAGGAGAGCTGCACTTTCAGCCCCTTCTGTGACCACTTTAATTTGTTCTATATTGTCATATGCAAGAATATTGAGACTTCTCAGTTCTGTATGGTTTTAATAAGTCCACATACTGATGGCTTTCTTAGCCATTTTTTCACTGAGCTTTCTGTTCCTTCAGTAAACTGCAGGAACATATTTCTGTGTGGTGGTATTCTAGTAATTGATTAAGTCATCTCTGTGATTCTTAAATCCACTAGTTTCCCAAGCACAAATGCAAACTAGACTTATTCTTACAGATGAAGGAATAGAGCTCCAACACACAGAACATGCAGCTTTGCAATAGTCATTTCCTCACTGACAGGATTTTGAAAAGTAGCCTGGCAGTAAGTAAGTAAGCCTGGCTTACCTAGGAAGCTGACCTACCTACAGATTAGTAAATAGCTCATAGAGTCATGTAGATTATAATTCTTCAGGTCCTGGAAAACTTGTTTATGAAACAAGTTGATTTGTGCTTCCAGTTACCTTTCTGTATCTGTTCTTAGTGCTTCATATGGTTTCAATGTGTGGTTGGGATACACAGAATTTGTGCTTGGTGTATGACCACAAATAACTGCACAGAACTTCACTGAACTGAACTACTCACAAAGTCCAGTGGATACTCACTTCACTTCAGAAAGTCAGCCAAACAGCACAAAAGTACTTACACATTGTTCGGTTTACTTTCTGCTGCCCATCTTGATAGGAGCTGAAGTTAATGCTAGCATCACTGAAAAAGTTTGCTGTCTGTAAAAATGCTTATTACTCACTAGGATGATTTGATACACATGAAGTTGTTAAACATGACTAAATACTTCAATTTCTCCAAAACCTGAAAAATATTGTAGTGCTTTTCTGAGACATTTACCCACAGAGCCAATCTTTCATCTGCGTACATTTATGTGAAGAGTACCACAAACTTCACTGCCTCCTGCACTAAGTATAAACCACTTCTTCCATACTTGCTTTGCTTTTAGATATGTAGGCACAACAACGTGCTCAGGAAATATTAAATAATCAAAATATTACGAAAATTGGCCTTTTGCCAATTAAGCAAGGCAGAAAGACCAGCATGATGATTTGTTCTGGAAGGGGCTTCCTCGTGCAGGGAGCAGAATAAATACAAAGAACAGAACAGAAGACTGTGAGAATAAACCAACCTTGAACTAGCTTTTGAGCCTGGCAGTTCTCCAGCCTTTGAACAATTATCCTCTCTAGTAAAAACCAGCCATTGACTTCGTTGGTATCAGTTTCTGATGAGGTTAAAAAAAAAAAAAAAGTTAAAAATATAGATCCTGGGTTTGCAGCTCTAGTTTGAGCATTATAATTGGGACCCCTCTGTTGTAACACTGCATTTGAAGCAAATTATTGGACAGACCGCTAACTAGTTCATCACATTATGCTGCTTCACTCTTGGAGAACCAGGCCTCATATCAGGATGTTCTCACTGTGTCATAGACAGTTACGAAATTTCAGCATAACTGTGACTATTGCCCATTTGGGGTACTATTTGCAAGTATCTGGCACTGCTTTGTCAGCTGTGCTGCTCCACTCACCCCCAACAGTGTTCCTGGAGACCACTAGAGAAGTATGGCAATGTTTGCTTGCCTTTTAAATGCATGTATTTCCTCTCTTCCCAGTAAGGATACAAGAAGTTTCAGTGCCATCAGGGCCAGCAAAGGCAACGGGGCATAACAGAGGCTGGAAGGGAGGAAAGTGAATACCAGAATCCTCCAACAAAGTTTATACAGGCAGAGTGAGGAACTAAAATACCTGTACTCATTAGCACATCGAATCAATAAAGGAGCTGTGATATTTGCTACCACAACAACTACACAAGCATACCAGAGAATCTGATGAGGAAGACAGTCAGGTGTGGAGGATGCTGAGGCCCAACTGTTGTGGCAAGGACAACATACAGAGCATCATGCCATGCTAGACCTGCCCTAGCAGCAGCCTACGCATCACTACTGCAGGTGAGGAGCTGCATCAGTAACCTGAATGTGCAGTATAACTATGCGGGGAGAATTTAAACTGCTTTTCTTCCATGCAAACATTGTCCATGCCCAAGCTGCCTCTAACTTACTTTCTCATGTCCTGCTCCAAATTCTGAAGAATCTTTTTTCCTCTTCTTACCCACTCAGCACTCTGCTTTGCTTGAGCTGGTGGTACTATAGATGTTAAAGGAAATAAATTGCGAATAAATTGTGCTTTATTATGGCTGCAGATACAGAAAGATAAGGAAATTCAATAGAAAAGGTACAAAGGTAGGTTTTAATAGTATGTATGTGTGCATTTGGCTTTGACTGAAGACAAGACTTGCATACACTGCAGATCTACAGGGTCTTAAAATTTCTTGGCTATGCATTATACATTTGAAACAGAGTCTGTGGAATTGATCTCATATTGCAGCCTGTTTATAGAAATCTACTGCTGCAATAAGAGAGGAACTACAACACAGAGTGCTTTTACTTTGGCATGAACATTATACTGGAAGTTAGCTACATTTCAAGACTTTGTGTAGTTAAAATACCCTTTTCTTTCCCAAAACAGCAGTTGGGCACTGTGGGTATATGTTTGATTACTGTGACCATGGTGTCACAAATAGTTAATACCATTGTCCTTGCAGACCTATGTGGGAAGCAAACAAACAAGTTTTGCTTCCATCTGACAGATTACAGCAGGAAATGGTATATACAGTATCTGTTTCCCAACGAGGGGGAAAACAGCAACAAAAAAAATACCTGCAGTACAAACTCCTTCAGTTATGCCTCACGATTGAAACTGTTTAGGAAAACTATGCTATCAGTTTGTGAGCAACTGACAGTCTGAGTGAAAGGTTTTCAACTGACAGTGGGTTTTTCTAAATATTTCACTAGTGCACATAACAGTGTCTTCCCAAAAGCTTCTGCCAGATCCTTCAATCTGAACAAATGAGCCTCTAAATAAGTTTCCAAACAATCTTTACATAAACCTCTACTTTTTGCTAAAAAAATAAGGGTGTGTATTTTCAAGCCAGAGAGTTTTCTTTCTCAAAGTTTATCAGAGTTTAGGGAGTATCACAAACATAACCACTCTTAGGTTGCAACATTCATCATGGCTTTTTCTAATACACATTAACCTTTGTATTGTGTTTTTGTCTTGTTCCCTTACCTTAGAAAACCTCCAGCTATATATTTTATTTTCAAAGTTTGGCCAGGCTCCATTTTGTTACTGTTAACATAACCTTAGGTACATGCTGTGAAGATTGTAAATCATGTCCTTCATACCTGCGAATTCACCGTCTCACAACTGGCATGATATCAGGAGATTCGTATTCCTCACGCAACATGACTGTGAGGGCAAAGACAGAATTCAGAAATATGCAAAGTTAGAGAAAAAAAAGCGAAACATTGGAAGGAGAAATTAAAACCAGAATACCTAAAAATCTGTGTGTGGGGCAGATTTGTCACTTGCTGTTCCTACCAAATAGCCTCTTGATATGTCTCGTTCTGAGTGGAGGATCCCCGACAAGCTTGCCCAGAAGGGCTATCTCATCTGTATGCCATGGCAGTACTATTCATTTTGCTCTTACTTGTCAATATGTATTAAAAATTACTTGGTGCTTTTGGGTATGCAGATGTCAATTTCTTTTGGATTCTTCTGCCAAAGGTGCTCAGGCACTTTTAGAAAATCTCAATGGAGTCTACCCATGGTTGCTAGATTGTAAATTTAGCATTTCCTGAAAAACTTAGGTATCTGCTAAGTTTCTAGACATTTTGGTCAGCAGCATATTAGACCTACCCCCTTCTCAATGGATATTGATTAATGCATGTGTTCACTTAGTCCCACAGTCATCTCGTCAAAGGTAATGTTACTACAGGCAAGCATGTCTTAGATGTATAAAATAGCAATACCAGACACTGAGAGCATAACCCCAGCCATAGAATTCTTGGATCAGAGCTGGGGCAATTAGGTGGGTTTTCACCACCCAAGAAGTTGTCAGTGTGTAATTTCTAAAGCAGTAACATATTGCTTACCACTTAAACAGCATCTACAAGTGTTCACTTTCCAAGGAGACCATAAAGTCTGCCTGGTTTGGCAGAGCACTGAAAAGGTACACTTGTTTTATTTTCATTAATAAACTCCAAGCAAAACCTGTGACATATTCTGAATGATCATTTTGCAATTCCTTAATCAATTAATTTAAAAACAAAATGCTTATTCCACTCTGGAAAAATTAATAAACTAAAAGCAAATAATCAGTTCTAAAAATTCTATTGTTTAGGAGAAGAGTCATATTTATTTTCCCAAAGCATCTTCCTGCTGTTGCAATCACAGATGCACACTATGGTCTCTGCTGGATCTGACTGCCACAGAATAGCCTAGTAACCCTTTTGCCAACTTGTCAAGAGAGGCTGGTAGTATCCATTTTATCTGGTTAAAAAAAGCACGGTAACACACAGCAAATCACTCTGTTCTGTTTAAATATCTGTTGAGCTGTTACTGTATCTTCACAAGAAAGTATTTAAGAATGGACAAAGTCCAAGGCAGATCAAAGTCTGAGGCATGACTGTGCTGGCAGAGCTTGGTGTTACTCAGTGTAACGACAGTGCCTGAGATGGTTGACTCATAGCAATAAGGAGGCCTGGAAGATAGGAGTGGTCTGGAACATTTAAACTGAAATTTCAGTCTGCAGAGGCACAGATAAATGTGACTTGCCATTTATTATTTTGATTTCTTTGGATTACAAGATCATAATTAATTACTAGGGAAGCCTTACAGCATCAAACACGCGTGGGCTGTGCTGATGAAACTTGTAATATTTTTTTAGAAATTAAAAATACGTCAATTACAGGGGAAAAATTGGCTTACCTTTGCAAAGCAATGAAAGGTTGCTACAGAAACACAGGCCACATTGCAGGCCTCTAGGTGACCACAGTTGCAACATAAGATGCAGAATCATCTTACACCCTTAGCTGAAGAAACATGGTTAGCAGAGGAGATAGAGAGCTTCAGCAGTGCATATTGCCACAATAAAAAACACAGAATGTTCTGATTAGAACAGTCTTACAAAAGTACCTGACTTGCTCTTTGGGGGTTAATAGATGAAGAGAGCCTTACCTAGGAGCCAGTGTCAGTACCACTGGGACCCATTCACAGGGTTATCTGCCAGCTACAGAGAGCCAAGTCAGGTTTTGCCAAGTTTCAATCTATGCAGCCTTATGTAATACAGAACATTTCATGTCTTTTTCTTAGGTTAGCTGCAGAAGGCTTAGAGTCATGTTAAAGTAAGCACTCTATCTTGGTGTTCCCTAATTCATGACAGCTTGCACAACTACCTGGAAAACAACATAATTAACACGAGCATGTGTTCCCAGCTGACTGATCCCTCCTGATTCCATGTGTAAATGAAAATGCAGACTGCAGACAGATAGGTACAAATCTCCTGGTATAATGAGAGAAAGCAGATTTGGATAAAATTTTTTTATATTTCAAATGGAAAAGGCACCTGGAAGACTGGAAAACAAACAAAAAACAAACAAAAAACAACAAACAACAAGTCATTCACACATAATGGAAAACATACAGGAGTTTCTTCTTAGCTATTAATTAAGCTAATACCTTCTTGTAACTGTTTGCTATGGCCAAAAATACATAGATATGAACATTGCTGAATCTGGGGGTGTAGCTGGGTTTGTAGTGAGTTGTTCTTTTGTTTTCTTTCTCCCCTGCTCATATTACTACATCTGAATCCATCTTCCTTTTCTCATCCTCCTCTTGCTTTCATCTTGGCTTTATTTACTTCAGAAATAATAACATCTTTAAACTGCATCATTAGGATGAGAACACAAGAAAGGAAAATTCTGACCAGAAAAGTGTTTTCTTTTCATTGTCATGGCATGATCGTAAGTGTAAGGGAGAGGCTGTCTCTAGTGTCCATGCTTCTGGATTTGGTCACATGTTTGTGTGCTTTGGAGGCTCCAGCCACATCCTGGAAATTGCAGCAGGCAGCAGTATGTGTGGGTGGGTCTGCCCACAACGGAAGTATGTATGAATCCCAACTCATAATAGCTCAAGGAAGAGACTTCATACACACACCACTGCAGTCTGGCAGGGCCATAACCTCTTTCTGGGACAGAGCAGTCTTCCTGCTATTATCATACCGAAACCAAAGAGAGCTTCAGATATTCAAGCTCTGAGCTCTTGAAAGTGACCGGTCCATTACAAATTTAAAAAGTACTCATTTCAAACTGAGGCTGACACATACGCTTTCATTTTAATTACATTAATGATTTTTGTATTTTTTAAAGAATGCAACTACTTTTGCTGAGACATAGTAAAGGTACTTATTTCCTTCAAATCCTAGTATTTGTTGGAGCAGGGGGGCCAAACTGGCTCCACAGCTTCATTCCAAACGTCCAGCTTAGGACTTCCACACAGAAAGGGCTGTGATTGAAAGATGTTGCTGGCCTACACCTTCTTTTGGCAACCCCTACACAGCCCCGTCAACACAGGGGCTTCTGTGCTTATGCTGCCTCTTAAGTATCTCAATTCACTTACTGCCTCAAACTAGCCAGAACTCACGTTCAAAAGAGAAAACCACCACTGAGACTTCCCATGCAGACCTGAGCCAGGAGTGAGAGTTGTTAGTGGCCTTCACCTTCATTTGATGCCCTAATCACAGCCCCACCCTCACGCATGTTCTGTGCTTGCATAGCTTCCAAAGTATTTATCTAACCTACTGCCTAATTCTAGCCACAGGCCAAGAGAGAGAACCTCCACTGAAGTTTCCCACTCAGAATACGTCAAGGCTAAAGCTGTTTGTAACACTCAATTTTCCTTGGCAGTCCACTCACATAATCACAAATACTAGTGCTTTGCACTTTCTTTTCCACATCTGCCCCTCACCTTATCCAAAGCTTTGGTTCAAAAGAGAAAGATCTCCAGGTAGGGCACCTGCTCAGGAGGGGCCAGGACATAAGGCTGTTGCTGGCCTGCACCTTCCCTTGCAAGCCCCATGAACATGGGGATCTGACCGTGTGCTGCCTCCTAAGGCTCTCCTTCACTGGCTGTCTCACTGTAGCAGAGCCCAGGTCCAAAAGAGAAAACCTCCAGCACAGGTCCCCAGACGGACGGCACCAGGGTTGACAGCTGCTGGCCCTCACTTTCCTTTGGAAACCCATTCACAGCCCCACCAACGGTGCCGTTGCGCACATACTCCAACACCGAACCCTCCGCCTTGCCAGAGCCCGGAAAAGTAGAGGAAAACCATTGCACAGGGCTTCGTGCAGAAGTGGCTGAGGCTGAAAGCTGTTTGTGGATGTTCATTTTCCACAGCAGTACCCTCGCAGCACCACCGAACAGGTCCCCTGCACGCAGCGCGGGCCCGCATCCTCAGCCGCCTCAGGACACCCCCTCCGCCGGTCGCGCGGGTCACAGCCCAGCCTGCCAATCACAGCCCAACCCGCCCCTCCCCGCCTATCAGCGCCCACCTCGCTTCCCGCCTCCGCTCCGCCCATATGGGGCGCGCCCTGCGCCTCCTCCCCTGCCCCGTCCTGGGCCCGCCC
>JAOEHX010011408.1:0-34780 GCA_025448015.1 Bolborhynchus lineola
TACTTCCAAGCCTTTCTTATCCACTTCAAACCTCTTTTAAGCGGTTCTTGGCCATTTCTAAGTCATTCTTTGCCGATTTCTCTCCTTTTTTAAGCCATTTTTGGCTGTTTCCCCAACCAAACTCTCTGGCTTATCTTGCATAATGGTTGAGCTTCCATTTTACATTCTAATGTTTAAATGGAAGAATTAAGTTTCTGATGTAATAACTACATTTCTTATTTTGTAGGCTGATAACATTATAGTTCAACAGAAGAAGGAAGATGAATTTACCCACAGTGAAGTGCAGCTGTGGATGAAATCCTGTAAACAGATGGAGCAGGAAAAGGAAATGTTGCAGAAACAACTTGTTGAACGTGATGAACTATTAAACAAGAAAAATCTAGCTATGACAGAGCGTATGAAAGAAGGTAACTAAATCTACATTCAGTCTTAATGCTTTCTTAGCAGTTAAAGTTTGTAAAACTTTAATTTCCCCTAAAATACCCATTGCATATGCAGCTCTAATGCAGAACATGCTTCTTATCTAGCATAAAAAAGTACAACTGCAAACATGTCAAAAAGTTCATCTTCTTTCTCTTAAAGTATCAGGGGCAACTCTGGATTATGAATAGATGCTTTAAATATTAAATGTGTTTAAAAGTGAGCTAAGGAAAAAGGGGAGTGTTTTTCTTAATAACCAAAATTTATGTACAAGTTCTTTTACAGGTTTCCAGCTTTCCCCACTGACTCTCATGTTTTATCCTTTGTATTTTGGCTTATCTCATGAGATGCACTGTATTGTAAGTGGTATTTAAATTTAGAGGCACAAACTTGAACGTTCAGAAGTTACAAAATGACAGAGAAATGTTTGCCTGTTCACTGGTCAAAGATTCTTTGCTAATTGTGCATGTTTGTTCCCTATTTAGCAAATACATTATTATGTCTTATCACTGATTTTGGTATACACTGTCACTTATTTTTTGCTAGTGGCACAGTTACTGAATATGTATAATTCATTAAAAGATGTGTGACCATTCCATTGTAAGCTCTTATGTATGCATTTTTCTGTCACTTATAATAATGTTTTGCTTTGAAAGGTGCTGATGAGAATGCTGTTATGGAAGAAATGAAGTTAAAACTTGATGAATTACAGGAATTCACAGAAGTGAAAACCAGAGAAGCAAATGAGAACCTGGAAAAATACTGTTCTCTAATCATTAACTATTATAAACTAGAGGAAGAAAATGAGATGCTAAAAACACAAGTCAGTTTGTTGAGTGCGCAGCTGAAACAGCCAACAAGTGATCTTGTCAGCACTCCTTTGCTGAATTCAGATAACTCACTGACAGGGAGCAATCAGTCTGTCAAAGAGCTGAGGGCAGCTGAAGATGCTACTAAGATTTCAAGTAAAAGGCAGAGACATGAAGACAACAGGAAAGGTAATGGAGAACCAAGATCCCCTGTGCCAGAGACTTTACCCAAGAAAAAAAGGAAGGATGATGTCTGTCAAGATCTAGGTGAGGAGAGCACCAACAGAGAGCCAGATGGGCTTCCAGAAGTAGTGGAAAAAGGTATCCGTAATGCTTTATAAAGGCAAACATTCTCTGAGCAGAGTGGGTAGGTTTTCTTCTCTTTTGGTCTGCTGGATTAGTTTTACTCTGGGTGAGCAGGTGGCAGTGACATTTTCAGTGACAATGGTGGAGGGTGAAAGTAGTTAATGTGAGATGTGCCAGTGAGTGACAAGTTCGTGTTTGTGGAGCTGTGCTATTAGACTAGCATAATATGTTTATATTGGTTTAAAAACTACCATTCTCCTGATGTTTGTATGCTTGGCTAAGCATATACTGTGCAACAGCAACAAAGTCTTGTGACAGAAGACTTGCTCTAGTCATGTAAAAGCGTTATTTGAACCACTGACTGGAACTTACAGGAGAATAGATGTGGAGTGAGTCTAATCTTAAAGGCCACAAGACTGCAGTGCTAGAGTACTGTGTTGTGATGGAGACGTCTGCTCCCTCCATAGCCCCACAGTTCCTTCAGTGAAACTCCAGATGAAGTCAGAGGCAGTTAACAGCTACGTAGGGTCTGACCAGCTAGTGGCTGGTGGTGAGGGCTGCAGGGGGGCTCTGAGGAAAGGGGTACAACCTCAGAGGGACTACAGCCAGCAGGTTTCTCTGTTCCTGAGCACTTGGGTTAAAAGCAAGGAGCAGGATTTGACCCCCATCTCCTGTTCTCCATCACCTCACTGAAGGTGTAGTGTGTGGTGAGGTAACTGGAGAGAAGAGGTGTCTGGAGGGAAGCTGAGTGTCTTCTTTGTGTGTCTTTATTTCTTTCAATACCAATATCAGTAATTCAAAACATGTTAATTTCCAATACAATAAATCAATCAAAATTCTCTGAGTCAAAACTGTCTTGCCCTCAGCAGTAATACATTGCCATCTTCATGAGAACTCAGTTTCTTCCTACTATGAATGCAGTGAAATTAGGTACTCCATGCAAGGGTTCACTGTAGCAGAAAGTAACTGAGAAGATTGCACAAATCAGGGCTTGAAAAATATAATGTATGTTCAGCAACCTGCTAAGTACCCCTTTAAAATAAATGCAGTTGAAGTCATTGAACTCAGGCCACAGAGATACTGAATCACTTCAAACTACACATTATTGGCATTTCATTTTCTTACCACCATTGTTTGTCTGGAATAATTTTCTGTTCTGAAAATATATGTGCCAGGTAATGTTTGACTTCTAGGCTAAATAGAGAATATGAAAACCTATAACACTGTAGTTCTATGAAGAGAAAAGTATGAAAAATCAAGCATGTCATGTCACCATATTGTGTTCCAAGGAAATTCTGATAACATCACGATGTTTATGTCATTATTCTCTAGATAATAATGTACCTGTAAATAAAAAGACCAAACAGTGAAAAGCTTTGCCGTAGAATCACTGTTGCACCTTGCCTACAGTTTCTAGGGCTTGCATATGCGTTTTGGGATACCTAAGAGCTGTTCAGCAATCTTTTCGGTCTATTTTCTTCAATAGTAAAATTTAGTTTCCTCTATTTTTAGTCTCATTGTGAAAAAAAAGAGGTGATCTGCTTGAGAAAGTGTTACTGATTTGGCTGATTTTAATAAAGTTGTTTCTTTTTCAGGGTTTGCTGATACCACCAGTGGAAAGGTGAGCCCCTACATTTTACATCGAACCACCCTAAATCAAAGAACCAGTCCCCATCTGCCTTCCCCAAGTGAGAAACTGCCTTTGCCTAGGCAAGATGTACAGAAACGTAGACCAGATAATCTTGGTGAGCGCTCATCTTCGACATCTGGTGGCAGCAAACCACAAAAGGTACCTTAAAACTGTACATCTGGGTATGAAAGCTGTGGGGAAAACTAATACATTCATGAAATGTATTCGTCTTGCCAAGTATGTTTGAGGATATATAAGGTGGTAGAGATAAGAGCATACGTACTGAACCACTAAAACGTCACAGAGGTCTTGATCACATTAGCAATCTGCAAGTTGTTCCCTTGGTGTAATCTGTGACTTCATAGGGAAACCCACTTAGTAATGTAGATTAAATACAGGTATCTTTTCAGTTTCTTATGATGGATATTAAGAGCTTATATTCCTTATACTGTGGTTTCTTAGGTTTAAGAACATGTAAACAGAGGAATGAGCCTCTGGGAGTCTGAATTGATGCTTAACATTTTCTCCTAACAACTTTTCTTGGAATCTCAGATTCATGTGGTATAATAAGTGCATATAGTTGAGAGGCTTTTAAACACATAAATAGGGAACACTGAGATGGTAAAGAAACTAGACTTTCATGTTAGTGCCTACCATATTTTAAGGTTATCAAAACAAATACTAGAGTTAGGGTTTGAAAGCCGATTTTTAGTTAAAAAATCGTTTTGTAACTGAAGTTTGCATTAACTTTCAGTATACACTGCTGAGTGCTTCACAGAACATCAGCTTAACCTGTTCTTTCTAAGCTGGTGCAAACGCTTTGCTGATTAGAGAGAAATGTTAGGGCAGAAATAAATCTTTTGTTATCTGAAATCTTCAAAGCTTTTAACAGTGCTATCTCAAGTTGAGCAAGAAGAGAATAGCTGCTGTATTTTGCTACTTGTTTACATGAGAGTTACACAGAAATATGCCACCAGATAAAAATTCTTCCAGTTTGCCAGGTTACACAGAAATATTCCCTTGTTTTGAGCTATAGCAATAAGAAATCTGTATTTTGAAGAGCGTGTATCCACTGAATTCATGTATGTTGTTTCAAGGGTTAACTCCCCTACTTGCCAAAATTTGCTGCTTATTAGACACTGCCTGGAGCTCTGTTTTATTACTGTTTCATTAAGTGATAACAATAAATTCTATTTCCACTCATTTATGTATGCTTCCCTGTAGCTTTAGAAACAAACTGAGGATGTTGCTTTTAAAGACGTAAAGTAGTGCAAAAAAGAAAGGAAGCCTTGGACGCAAAAAGTTGTGTAGTAATCACCTCCCAGCTGGTGTAAGCTTGTTGTAGGCTCTCACTGGCCATAGTCAAGGTTACAGCAAATAACAGACTATCAGTAATAAATTGGTTGTACTTTACCTGGGGGAGGGATTTCCCAAGCAGCGCTCCTCTTTGCCAAAGCTTGTATTGTCTGGGTCTAAGGACAAGCTACTCCTTACCCTCAGCTATGTAGGAGACATTCAGATTTCAGGGTTGTTTTGTTCTACCACCTGTAAATACGCCAAAGTCAACAGCTGCAGGAATTTGTGTCCTTCTCTCTTGGACACTGCTGCATATATGTGTACAGCTGGGAATTTCTGGTGCAATTGCTCAGAATATCCCTTCATTGTTTGTTGAAACCATTAAAACACGTTGGCTTATATTTTATATTAATACAATAAACTAGGTGTCTTGTTTTAAAAGTTAAATAAGCCTTCTTTCCTTGTCTTTGACAGGTACTTATATGTACTTCATTCCAGACACTCAGTTTCAAACTCTGCAAATTTCTCAAGGTGTTTAAAATGTGCCATCATTTTCATATGCAAATTTCTTCCCTTTCCTATGTGAATTTAATGTAGAATTTAAATGGAGTGCTTTGACTGCACATCAGTTAAAATGTGAAAGCAGTGGTGTCAGCAAAAAAGTGACAGCTTCGGTTTATGTTTCCAGATGTATACAGGGAAAATGAATTACAGATCTCAATGCATAATGCAGTATTTGGATACAATCATAGGATCATAGAATAGTTAGGGATGGAAAGGTCCTTAAGATCATCTAGTTCCAACCTCCCTGCCATGGGAAGGGACATGATACAGTCCATCATATTTGAAAAATCATGGCAGTGAAGTGAAGTTCCCGATGACTGGAAAAAGGGAAACATAACCCCTATTTTCAAAAAGGGGAAAATGGAAAGCCCACGGAACTACAGACCAGTCAGTTTCACCTCTGAGCACGGCAAAATCTTGGAGCAGATCCTCCTGGAAAGCACATGAAAAACAAGGAGGTGGTTGGTGACAGTCAGCGTGGCTTCACTAAGGGGAAATCCTGCCTGACCAATTTGATGGCCTTCTGTGATGGGGCTGTTGAACTGATGGATAGGGGCAGAGCAGTTGACATTGTCTACCTGGACTTGTGCAAAGCATTTGACACTGTCCTGCTCAACATCCGTGAGGATGATCAGGGGCTGGAGCACATCCTGTATGAAGATAGGCTGAGAAAGCTGGGGCTGTTCAACCTGGAGAAGAGAAGGCTGCGTGGAGACCTCAGAGCAGCTTCCAGTGCCTGAAGCAATGCTTGAGAGGGACTCTTCATTAGGGACTGTAGTGATAGGACAAGGGGTGATGGGTTCAGGCTTAAACAGGAGAAGTTTAGTTTAGATATAAGGAAGAAGTTCTTTACTGTAAGGGTGGTGAGGCACTGGAATGGGTTGCCCAAGAAATTGTGAATGCTCCATCCCTGGTGGTGTTCAAGGCCAGGTTGGACAGAGCCTTGGGTGATATGGTTTGTTGCATGATGTCCCTGCCCATGGCAGGTGATTGGAGCTAAGTGATTTTAAGGTCCTTTCCAACCCTAACTAGTCTATGATTCTATACCTGCTACCTTAGTAAGCAGATTGAGTACTGTCCCTGGTTTAGCTTTTCTCTGTTTCTAGCAAAATAGCTTGCCAGCTGGATTGCAGATATTCCATTTTACACCACACCCAAACAATATCAAGTCTTAATGTATTGTATATTCCAAGTAATGAATGTCTTCAAGATATTTTCAGTGTGTATATATATGGTTTTTGTAAATTCCCAATGTTTAGTCTTTTGCACTGAGTCTCTTGACCCATGGTTTTCTGTTACCGGTAAAACAGGACATTTTTGTTTGTGTTACAGGTTTCTGATGAAGAAAAGTCCCAAACATTAACAGCTTTTTCACCAATGCAATCTACTTCAAGGTCACCACTTTGCCCGTATAAGCAATCCACAAAAAGTGCCTCTGATAATACCATGGAGAGTCATATGATGCGCAAAGCCAAAACTTCTCTAAACCAACAAGGACTGCCTGAGCCAGATGAGCAAAAAGAAAATTGTAAGGTGCAGTAAATTGCTGTGGACTTCATCACAACTCAGAATTAACAGGTGATCAAAACCCAGTTTGTGAAATGGCAGAACTACACAGAGGGCACCATTTTCTCTTATCCAATGGTGAACGATAGATGAGTTCTTCAGGGCTTGTTCTTAAATATTTACTAACACCAGTAGTCACTCAAACTTACGGAATGATGAAGAAACAGCTGTAACTGAACTTCTGTAGAATTTTTGGTAAATGATTCTTCATAAATTTGTTAAAAAATTAAACTATGGAAAAAGTGGACTATATGTTGCCACATAGTTCATTGTTGTCATGTTTTCTGTGTGCCCAGGTTGATTTACAGATGGAAACTAAACTTACCGAAGTATCTTTAAAGATATTAGGTTCCAGGACAAATGAGGGAACCAGAACTGGATAATTCAAAATGAAGCAGTGACTTCATTTGTGAGTGAAAAACCAAATACAAAATCAGATATAAGGCAATTCAGTGCACAATTCCAGTGCACTGGTATCTCTTCTTCCAGATGGAATAACATCGTGCAAAGGGGGATGAGACCCAGTGTGAACAAACTTGGAGTGGAGTGTCTGTTTACCCTGAGACTAAGCACCTACCAGTCCATGTCTTTGTGCTTCCCAGTATGTATTGGCTTTGACTGTACCCGAAAGTCTTACAATGTTTGTCTTCACCTCTGCAAAATGGCCCTTGACCAGCCAGCAATCCTCAGCAAGCTGAGGGGAACACTATGAGCCACAAAGGACACCACAGCGCACTGTGCCTTGCTCTACCAGTAATGGCTGCCTGCTGATTCTCTGCAGGTCACCTTTTACCTTGACAATGCTTGGCCTCAAATGTGTCACTTCATATGAAAAGCTTTGCAGACAAGTTCCTGCTGTAATGAGGGTGGATGCGTTGGAGAAACGGTCAGGTGTCAAGAAATACCTGCGTAAAACACTGTGAGTTAGGCTCTTTTCATTCAAGAAAAATCCTATTTCAGATCCCCGAAGAAGGTAACACACCTGGAAATAGCATTTAATATTCTGGTGTCAACAGTTTAAGAAACTTAACTCCATCAACTTCATGATAGTGCATTTGAATTTCAGATGATTCATTACAAGTAAGCTCAGCTCAACCACCTTGTACTTGTAGATTTCAAAGGTCTAATTTGGCTTGCTCAATAGCATAGAGCAATTCTCTGAAAGAGAAAAGGGTGGCATCAACTAAATCAGTCATTACCCAACTGAACAGAAATTACTTCCCAGTCATTCATATTGCTTATGCTTGTCTGCCAAACCCAGGTATTAGGAAAATCAAGCTCCTGTACATGAGCAGTAGTGCCCTAAGACTCCAAATTGCACAGCAGAGAGGCATTATTCTTCTGTCAGAAAGATGTTTCTCCTTTCAACAAAAGTTGGGTAATAATATTTCTGCTTCTTAAAAAAGATTCCTTAGCCTTAAAGTCAATACTTTTATTTCAAGTTGACCTTTCAAAGAGTAACAACTGCTTCTCTAATGATACAAATATAAGGTTTTACTTGAGTTATTTACATGCAAAGGAGAGCAGTTTTCGCTATTTACATACACACTATTATTCTGCCTTGCTTATAGCATTATCTGTTAGAATGCAGTTTATGAGAAGAAATAATCCACTCAAATTGAAAAGCCTTTTGAAGAAATTCAGCATTTGTCTCATGTCTAACAGTATATTCCAACGAACAAGAACCTCACATACAAGCTATCCTTCAGTAACTAGATATAGCTACGGTTGTGATCAGTAGATCTTGTGGCTTTTTCTTAAACGTCTCAAGTTGTTTGTTAACTGAAGCATTAGGTAATTAGAACAATCCTTATGGCGCTGTGCCTACAGGCATCTTCCAGGGCAACTGAAAGAGGCCCAACTTAAAGGATGCATTTTGATGGTTTCATCTTCTGTCAGTGTATCAACAAAGCTGGTCATCAAAGTTAAATTATTTCAGATAAGGTTTTGTGTCTTGAGGTAGAAGCATGGGTGTGAAAACACATTAGTAGCAAACAACAGCAAACAAAAAACCCCAAACTGGTGTGATTTATTTGTCCCAGTGATTGTTCTATTTTAATCCCATGTGTTGAAAAGTGTCCCGCCTGGAGATGAGTGTGGAAAAAAACATCTATCTTTAGAAAGCTGCCTAATCTTAACCAGACAAATGTAAACAACTATGTTATAATAAGTAAGTAAATATTACTAGAAGAAAGGATTGAGGCTTTAGTAGTTACATATTTTCCTACTTTGCCATGTTTGTACTTTAGAAGCCTTTAGAATTCAGTAAGCATTTGTGTTTTGAAAGATTACAATGCCTGTTATTTTCCAGGAACTAGTATGTATTGAAATACTTAGTTTTTGGCATAGGAGCTAATATAGGATAAGATTTTGAAGAGATCTTGAGTTACTTTGATTAATACTAAATCACTTCAAAATGGGATTTCATATTCTACATCCTATTGCAAACTGATGAGACTACAGGTCACAGTTCATGTAGGGCTCTGAAAGGTGTATCAAAAACTTTATATGCAATCTTTCTGTAAATCAAAAAATCAAAGTGCCCCATCAGAATTCCTCGTGAGAGGATTGCATAGGATGTGTTTTCTCAGTGTCAGCTCTCCATAACAAATAAAAGGACACTTGTCATTTGGCTTTGTGATTGTGAAAGCCTGTGTAAAGAAGTCTTTCTTGGTGCGCTGGTATTGTTCTTGGCAAGCTAACCCAATTGTTCCTATAGTGATGCTGTGTTATGTCACAGGAACATGCATTAGCTGGATCTCCTCTTCTTCATTTTCCTGTTTGCACAAGGTTTGCATGGTAATTGGTGTAAAATCTAGCTTGTTGTCCTGGACTAATTTTGAATGCTTTCTGTAATGCCTAAAGTTACAAGTTTAGAAGCATGTCATGGGAATGCTGGTGTCTGTTTGCCATGTGCCCTTATAGCTGATGGAAGGATCTGGTTGATTCATGATGTTCAGCTCTTTCTTCAGGCTTTGAACTATTCTTCTCCTTTTCACCTAGTAATGAAAGGAAAACATAAAAGGAGATTTGTTTAGCTGCTGCTTTTCCACGATTATTATTAAGGAACAATATTTGAAGTGATCCCTCCTATGTCAGAATTTTAAGTGCTGCCAGATCCTGCCCTGATTTCTGGAGCCCCTCAGCTGCAGAGTTGAGCAGGAGTTCCCCAAGCATTGAGCACAGGAATAGCACAGCAGTGTCTGGCCTGAGACAGCCCTGTGCTTCCTAGGACATGACTACTGTCTCATCAACTACCATTAGGGTAGAGTTCGTATAGAATCTTTAAAAACTAATCCTTAGCAGGAGAAATGCCACTTATCAGTTTATGGGCTTGTGCTATTGGCTTCCAGAAGATGTACTTCCACAAGGTGCTGCCATCACTAATTTTGCTGGCTCACAGCAAGATCACTCAGAAGAGTCTGCCAGTCCAGTGACAACCAGTGGCACAGAAGGACGGAGCTGAAAGAAGAAACATGTTCTTGCTATCCAGTTTACTAATCTTGTTGATGTGCCCAACGATTGATGCAAATGCATGTGCTTTAAAGAGAGGAATCAAAACACCACGTGGAGCAGTCGTGAATCCAGATCTGTTTAGTCCCAGGCATGTGTATTGAACAATAATGCTGTATTGCCCTAAAACCTTGGCAGAGAAGTAAAACACATACCTAATGGGGATTTTCTTTGTACTCATCGTGGTTTAAGCTCAGTTAGTACTTGAAACCCAGGACAGGATCATACATTGCAAATGAGCTCCTTTTAGACAGGGAAACACAGCTGAACGACATAAACGTTCTATAGTAGGGAAAATAGTGTCACTCCATGGCCCAAGTGCCACCCCTGTGTTCCTGCTTTATGTTTCAGGTGTCTGACCCTTAAAATGACTCCAGCTCCCTTTGCTTTTACTACCTCATCCTAAATAGCCACAAGTTCCAAAAGGCAGAAGTTTTCTGCAGAAAACAGAAACTGAAAAAAGCTGTTTGAAATTTGTAAAGCTATTGACACCTGAATACATGGTGAACTAGTGTGAAAGCAGATAAAAATGGCAATATTCAAAAGCAGTGTTGTGGATTTGCTTAATAGACTAAGTATATAGTTCTAGTGACAGGAGATAGGCATATCTGCTGTCACTAGAGAATCTGCTTTCAGGACTGATGTTTCAGGGTTCCTTTATTTAGGAGGCCTGCTGAGTTTCTCATGTAATGAAATGCAGTGTCAGTGTGTTTGGCATTGTGAAGGAAGATTGACTTGTTCATGAAGTCTGTGTATCCACATCAGATTACAGATGTGTTTTGGTTTTAGAGGCAAAATGGGGGAGTGGGAAATCATTAATCGTAGTTGGGGACTGCTTTGATTTTGTTCACTGTAGAGAAAGGGAAATGTTCTGTATTGTTTTGACCTCATGCTGAAAAATAACCTGTTTTCAGTACTGTTGTTGATACTTAAAGGTACGTGTGGCTTCAGTCATTGGCTGGCACTGAGCGATCGAAGATTTTAGTTCTCCTGAGGAGCAGTTTGCATCCTTTTTAATTAACTTAGAGTCAGATCATAGAGGCTGAAAGTACTAATGGAAATGACCGATACTCTATCCTCTTGGATTTTTTTTCTTGTCAATTCCTTGCGAGAAGTTACAGAGAGAAAGAATCTGTTGTGATTCCAAGATCTCCTACTTGGTTAAGTGCTTGTTTAAATTGGTTAGCTGCTCTTTTACTTCTCTTTTTATTTGTTTGGTGTCTGGCTTCTGATATTGTCTTCAAACCAACAACTTATCTGCTAAACCAGCCTGTTATACGTAGAGCTATTGACTTATATCAAAGAATCTGAATAATAATCTCCCATTAGCTCCACATTCTCTTACACATTGTTTTTAGTATGAATGGGAGGGTACCAAATGGTTTGTTCAGGTGTCTTGGTCCCTATTGCTGGTTTCTTTGACACAGCAGGATGCTGCCTGCTATGTAAGCATCACTTAAATGTGCTGAAATGACATGGGGGAAAATGGAAGGTTATTGAATCAACTGCAGGAAAGAGAATGGTGCTGGATTAGCCATGTTCCATACTCAGTCAACTGGTAAAGAGATGTACCGAACCCTGAGCTCTAACAAAGGACAGCAAGCGTTAATGGAGATTCCTCCTCCACTTGTTTCTTATCCCATATCTCCTCACAGCAGTGTGGGATTTTACAGGCATTTTCAAGGCAAGGCTCCCAGTTTCAGCCACCACAGTTGCTATTTCTGCATTGCTGCCTAGGGTACGTTGTAAAAACCAAAGTGATTGCTGGCTTGGTGTAGCAGGCAGGAGGATTCCACACATTCATATCGTCCCTGTGGTACGCTGGAGATACTTCTATAAATTCAGTAATGTAGCTGTGATTATTCTTCTCCTCACCTCTCAATTAACCAGTACTGCACATATTGTTCCCTGTCAAATAGCTTATTTCGTCAGATGCCAGAGAGCAGTGTTGCTCTCTTTTCAAATTGCTGGTTTGATTTCTGGCAGTACTTGATTGCTTTAAAATGTGCTTTCTGCATCCATTTTCCTCAATACTTAATTAACTGGAGAAAAAGCCTGAAATGAAGTTTCAGTTCAGTAGGTGTTTCACTTTTGTCCTCACTATCTCATTCATTTATTTCCTTTAGCTCACTCTAGTAGCAGGGACTTTATTTTTCATTTGCAAGAAATTCTGCAGTCCAGGTTATCTCTTTTTATAGCTAAATCTCCCTGGAAAAGGCATCCCATGCTGGGAGAGGAGGCACAGAGGAAAGACTGAAGAAGAGGTAGGAAAAGCAATCCAATATCAAACCAAAACTGCAGTGAGCGTAGGTAAGCAAAACAGCTGGTCATTTATTCAGCCAACGATAGCAAAAGGCTGCATTCAAAATCCGTGTAGATGAGGCCCTTAGTGGTTTAGTGGTGGCTTTGGCAGTGCTGGGGTAAAGGTCTTATTTGATCATAAAGGTCTTTTCAAGCCGAGTTGATTCTATGTGCCTCCAACAGTGCTGCAGTAACGGCACGAGAGGGGTTACTCAGGAGTCACAATACATTACAAGAACAGTCTTGAACTTTGCAGTGAAGAGTTTAGTTTTAGCATTGCAAATGCAATTTCCATCTATGCTAAATACCAAAGTTAAAAGCAAGCACTGCTTTACAAGATTGCAGCTATTACAGCACTAGCAACGCTTGAGCAACATCTGTGGTGCTTCTGTGCCTGTAGAGGAATATCTTTAGACATCTACAGTGCAGGTAACTGCTTGAAAGCACTTGGCTGTCCCCTTCATCCCCCTTTGCTCGGTGTGACCTCTTCTGTTTTAAGTGGGAAGCCTGTGGGAAGCAGTAAGCTACCATGGAGCAGAGCTCCACAAAATACGTTGCATAACATAGCAGCAAATTTACCTTTTCTTTGTAAAAATAATGTGGAAAACTGCTGCTAAATCATAGCCTGGGCTCTAATGTTATGCCTACCATGTACAAAGTAAGACACCAGTCTGATGTTCCAGAATTCATTGGAGCAAAATGGGTTGCTTTTTTTTCTCTAAGAACCCCATTTCCTTGTGACACCATGTGTTTATCTATTTCAGCCTTACAAAGAGCCATAAGCTGCATACATAGATGATCCACTACAGTTGTCATGGGAGACAGGAAAATGGTGATGAAATATGTGGTCCACAGGTTGAATTCCAGCTGTTAGTAACCAGTTAAACACTTCACCTTTCTGAGTGGCAGGTGATTGCACAATGGACCTGACCAGTGTGGGCAGACTTGCTCAAGACTGGGGAAATGATTAATATTACATTATGAATGAATCCAGTGGAAAATGGATTACGGGTTAATCAATTAGGATTACTAGAGCATCCTCAAGGAATTCTACTTTATTAAGAGGTGATAATTATGACGGCCTGTCTTTGATATGTGGGTATTCATGGCATAAAATGGAGTCTGGAACCTGTCATGTAGAAAGGGCAAAAGATGGGCAGATTTTGAGAAACCTACTGAGAAAATCTTAAAACTCCAGTTCAGTTTAAAGATCTTTACAATGTATATTGAATCTGAAACACTTTAACAGAAAATTAGTTGTTCTTGTTGAAACATATTAAGGACAATGGATAATGGAGTTGGAAACCAATCACGTTCAGCGCTTCAAAAGAATCACTTTTCTAGTTCAGTATTATATTAGTTCTGAACACTACACTAGTGCTCAGGACATATGTAATCCAAACTCCTTGTGCTAGGAATTTCTGTGTAAAAAATTATTCTTTGATAAAATGACAGATGAGATTTGCAATCTTCAGTGTCAGGGCTTTTGTTTTTGAGCAGTTTCTGGCCATAATAGACATTAAAAAATGCCCAAGAACAGTGAAAAGAACAACTTTGAAACCTCTTCCATTGCTCTAAATCGATTCTTGTAATAATTTCTGCAGCAATTTAAAAGTCATTAAAAGCTGTCTGCAAGGCCGCTCTTTGTAAATATTATAGAGTAATTTTCTATCTTCTCTACTCTGTTTGGCTGAGTTGACTGCTAAAGTGAACCTTTACCAAAAGGGAAAAATCCAGTACAGAGCCAAGGATATGGAAGGCTGAGGACCCTGAGAGCTTGTGGCCAGAGCTGCACAATGCTGAGCTAGCAGATTTGATCAGTGCTCTAACTGTGTGACTGTCACCTTTTAATTTCTTTTCCCCTCTAGTTCTCATTTGAAGCTCACTGACATACAAATAAAACATGGTCTGGGTCAGGCTTGGTTCCAGTGCTGAAGTAACCAAAGCTGTAAGCTATGCAGGTGTAAAGAGTATGTTGTTGTCATCTGTTTATATTTCATAGAATCACAGAATGGTTTGGGTTGGAAAGGACCTTAAGATCATCCAGTTCCAGGCAGGGACTTCTCCCACTAGACCATGTCACCCAATGCTCTGTCCAAGCTGACCTTGAACACTGCCAGCGATGGAGCATTCACCACTTCCCTGGGAAGCCCATTCCAGTGCCTCACCACCCTTACAGTAAAGAACTTCTTCCTTATATCTAACCTGAACTTCCCCTGTTTACGTTTAAACCCCTTGTCCTATCGCTACAGTCCCTGTTTCCCAGTTGTCGCCACGTATGCGAAGCCTGGTTTACACAGGAAGGTACCTGTGTACTTGTAGAATCATACAATCATAGAATAGTTAGGGTTGGAAAGGACCTTAATGTCATCTAGTTCCCCCACTATTTGCCACTGCACTCACAGCTGAATGTGCGTGTGGAATGGGAAGAACCAGAGCAACGTTTCAGTCTATTTGTGCAGTATGTACTGCCAGAGCAGGCAGTGAAAAGAGTATATCTGAAACTTAGCAAAATTTAAGACACTGAGATGAAACTATTCACACTGGAACTTCTATAAATATTAGGCATGCCACTTTGCCACAATTGAAGATTCCTTCTTTAAGTCCCATGCAGAAGAGAACTCGTTTCACAGGACATTCTGCCTTCTGCTTATGATGGGGCCATTGGGTCAGTACTGGTTTGGAAGAAAGTTTCCACATACCAGCTCACTGACATTTTCTTGTGAGAAGAATAAACTTTGGGCCCTGTGCTCATCTCAGAGCAGTCATTTTCATTTTTACTGGTTTACTTTTAAAACTTTCCCATGTGCAGTATCTAATTATGGTACATTACAAAAACCTGCATTTCGATGGTACCAGTGCAGAGTGCTGAAAGGGACTGTTGGTAAATTGCTTCTGCACTTTGATGATTAAGCCAGTAATTATTGCATTAGCAATCTAAATCACTCTTTTCAGCTGACATATCTCCTCCTGAGGCAATCCCAGGAGATGTGATGGGCTAAGTAGAAAGGATATGGCACGGGAAGAAGGGAAGAGCAAAGAACATGCAGGAGATAGTGCCAGGGATTAAGTGGAGGTGCTTTCTCCTGTGTCTGCTTCAGTGTGACTCAGGGTAGTGCTGGGGTGTGGTACATCAAAAAGGATTTATTTTTTTCCTTAGAAATGTAAAAATAGACCTTTCCAGTAGTGGCTATGGAAGACACTTCCTGCCAGGTCTTATCACTGAGGTTATACTCACACAGTAATCAAACCAAATGGTTTTATTAGGTTGAGCAGATCTTTTATAAGTGCATGTAGAGATGGGACAAGGGGCAATGGCTTTAACCTGCCAGAGGGGAGATGGAGATGAGCTTGTCCCTGTGAGGGTGCTGAGGCACTGGCACAGGGTGCCCAGAGAAGCTGTGGCTGCCCCATCCCTGCAGTGTCCAAGGCCAGGTTGGACACAGAGGCTTGGAGCAAGGTGCTCTATGGAAGGTGTCTTTGCCCATGGCAGGGGATTGGAGCTGGATCAGCTCTGAAGTCCCAACCCAAACCAGTCTGTGATTCTCTGAGCAAGATGCCCTTTCAGCTTTCACACCACTGTGCCATTCAGCTGCCTATGCTGTTCCATGTTCCTGTCCTGAAATGTCTGGTAACAAAGCTGGATGTGTTACCAAACACCTCTCCCTCACCTGAGATCAGTCTTTTGGTGTCTTTACACTGCCTTTTTTGCGAATGAGAGCTTTAGGATCCTCCTAAAAGCGATGTCATAAAGCAAGTTTCAGACACTACTTTGCATCTTCAGGAGCTTTCAGCTTCATATGGTAAAACTTCAGGAAATAAGCTACTTGGAGCAATTTGCTCCCTGGAAGATAGATAGGCACCAGATCCTGCACCCCTGCAGTGTTGGTTTCACATCAATGTCCTGAAATGATGCATTTACAGACCCATTTCAGAGGCTATTTCAAGCCCAGAAGTGGTATTTTTCTACTCTCCTGGATTCAAAGAGCTATGTTTTTGCCTGTACCTCTTAGCAGGAACCAGCATGAGTTTTTCTTTTTAAGGAAATATTTCTCATGGAATTGATAGCTTCTTGAACTGCATCTGAATATGGATCAGGGTTTGAGCTCACTATTATGTACAAATATCACCCTTGCACTTCTAAACGTGTGTTCTATACCTGCTGTTGGATTTGAGCAAGGGGCTAGATAAGAACATTTTTACACGCTTTCCTGCAAGGAAACCAATTCCTTACCACTACCATTTCACTGTTTGCTCTGTGGGAATTTGTTATAGAAAATACAGTTTCTTACTAAGTATTCTGAAAAGTAATACAGTTCTAAAATATAGAGCAATGTTTGAGCCTCTGGGGCTGGGTAGGTGAAAGGAGCCCTCAGCTGAAGATTTCCAAGCAGAATGCAGTCTGCAGAGGTAGTAAACCAGTGTGAACAGCAGAAATAAATCTTGATGGGAGCAGTGGTGCATGCTTTCTCCTGGGCACACTATTTGAAATGGCATGTTTTAAAGCAAATCAAATTGCTTCTCAGGTATACTTGATGAACCAGATTGAAAATTGCCTTGGGCTGGAGTCCAGTGAAAGAACTGCCCTCTCTGGCCCTACTTTACACCAATAACTATGCCATGCAGTTACCTAGAGCATAGCATCAAAGGTGAAGGTGCTGGTCTTTTTAAAAGGCTCTTGTCTTTGAGGCACTGTCCTTTCCTCTATGTGTTTCCTATATTCTTTCACTCTCTCCTTCATGGCTATGCAGTTACTTTCCCCCAAACAGGGGAATTAGGTAATTAATTGCTTTCTTCTTCCCCTCTGTCACCCTGTAACAACCCACTGAGTGTATAACCTTCTCCCTGGAAGGGTGATGGTGCTACGCTCTTAAAGCTGGAGAAGAGGCTATAGGTACTACAGCCACAAATTCCCTGGTGAGAGGTAAGGACTGATTGACTGAACATGGACATTGGGTCAGGCAATGCAGTTGCATGGGTTTAAGCACCCTCATGATGCATGAAGTGGCAGTAGACCAGAGTGGAGGTTGTTTTGGGGAGCAGATCTCAGACACTATGCTGGAGTAAGTGTCAGCAGGAATTTGGAGAGGGGTGTTGGTTTTGGATAGAAAGCACGCAGAATAGCAAAGCCCAGAGAAGGAAGCACCCAAATAACAAGCTGGAAGGCATCCAGCATGGGTAAAAAAGAAGAACTCCAACCAAAACACTGCAAAGACCTTGACAAATGTTTCCATCTCCTTATTTTGTCTGTGGTCCAGAAAGCAGTGATAGTGAATAAAAAGTATTTGGTTTGAAGACAACAAGATGAAAGAGAGAAATGTATTTTTGTAGGACAAAAAGTCCACTTGCTCTGGAATTCCTTTCCAGCCCCTGGCCAATTCACTTTTAAAGGTCTCAAAGTGATTCAATTTCCATCACTTCTTTTATGGGAACTGTGCCTGTTCTAATAAATTGCCCACAAGCTTCTCCTGGCATAGGTTACACTTACACTACTCAGTTAATCTCTTCAAAGGATGCTGCTTTCTCCTGTGCATGCTACATCCTTCTAATAAACTGAGGCAATTTTGGTCTTCTTCCTTTCATCGTTGCATGACTAAACATGCAAATTAGTGGTTTAAAAAATACTTAAAATCTGTTCTTGGCCAATTAATTTTACTCCTCTTTGGTGAATTTCTTTAGTCTTCAGTCAGTATTTTTGGAGAGGAAAATGGGACGCT
Source organism: Bolborhynchus lineola (assembly GCA_025448015.1). NCBI lineage: Eukaryota > Metazoa > Chordata > Aves > Psittaciformes > Psittacidae > Bolborhynchus > Bolborhynchus lineola. The sequence goes on from JAOEHX010011408.1 coordinate 18,123, forward strand.
TAAGCTCTCCTAAGGTGCAGAAAAATACTTTGAAATATATCAAATATGTTGCAACAGGATATGATAAAATTCCACTACTGTTTACAAACTTATCCTTCTGGAAGGAATCGAGGATCTTCAGTCTCCTGCTAAAGGTTTCTCAGCTCTGTTTCTAAGGCACTGAGAGCCTTGCAAGAGTTGACCTTACAAACATGCTCAGCATCCCCTCGTCAGCTGTAAATTGCATATCCTCAAACTGAATTGCATTGCTGATTTCTCTCCCACAAAACTGATTTAAAATTCACTAATTTCACATCAGATTATCCCTCAAACACTTTGCCACCTACTGACTGTCAGTCAGATCAGCATCTAAACAGACACCAAAACACCATCTCTTTCCTAATTGTGGCGCTTTGAAAGACCAAATTACCTTCTGCATTCTAATTACCTTCCAATTCCTTTGATGGTTATTTACGTGTCATGCAAAGCACATGTGTAACTTCCACATGGCTGGTGTTGAAGAAAGTACAATTCTAAATGGCAGCATTCCAAAGTTGCAGAAACAAATAAGCAAAGGTAACCCATTTAAAAGCCTCACTATGCCAGTTCCTCAGAAATGTTCCCACCTGAACCTGCTGCAGCAATGCGAGCTTTAGAATGCAAAGTCCAAATGCCTGCCCACCATCAAACCAAATGAAATGCCTTTTTGTATGGAGGCCTTTGAAGTCAGATCTAGAGGAGGTCTCGAGCATCAGATCCTTCTCAAGGCTACAATTGGCAGCCTAACTCCTTGCAGGACATGGGAGAAGTGTGGGATGGAACAGACCCAAGCCCTGTGCACTGGACAGGGACCCTCTGACCAGCAGTTGGCAGGCAATGCATGTGGAAGGCTGTGACTAAACTCTTGAACCCTCTGTGGATCTTGTGGTTCTGTTCCAGGCCCTTAGGAATGTGTTTTCCTTTCTTGTTTTTTAATTTACTACAAAGACTGTAAAGAAGAAAGAATTTACATTTCATGGGCTTTGACCAGTCTGGGATAACAGCAATAACAATACCACCGCTAATACCATCTTCTCTGTGAATGACTTCCAAAAGGAAAACAGCATGTTCTTTCTGATTTTTATAAGAACAGTTGTAAGCCCAGCTCTAAGATCTGGATTAAAACAGGTAGAGGTGCTTTTGCTCATCCTAGATAAGATGCCAAAATTGAAGGGTAGACAGGACTGTGGCTGTGTATTTGTGCCTGGCATTTCCTATTGTCTCTCCATAGGCTGCTTCCTTCTTAGCAGGTGAGATGTTCAGATTAGCATTTTGAGCTGTATAATTCACAGTAAGCACCACATAAGAGGAGCCTTAATGTTGAACTTAGAGCTTTATACTCTGCCCTGGTGACCAAACTCCTAAAAGCAAGTTATTCAAACCTAAGGTCTTCTTACTGGATCTAGTCACAGCCAACAGGTCTCTCTTGCTGGTCTACTCTAGAACATAGCAGTCACAGCAAAAAAAATGCAGCAACAAACATTCTTTGTAAACGGGTTTTATGTAATTAAAGCCATTCTGCATGTTAAGTACATTATCTATCTCTTAGAAACCTAATTAGACTAATAGACAAAAATGTACTGAAGAAATCTCTCTTTACCAGTCCTTCGTGGCAAACACGCTTACTGCTGCTTTTGAAGAATGAGTTTCTCCTCACCTTGTATTAAAATTGCATAGCAGTCAATCTGCCACAAATTGCTGCTCAGCATTGATATACAACATTTCTACTGAAGGTGACAGAATAGTTAATAATAGATGTTTTTCGCTCACCTCATCAAGGTTATGCCTCTTGCTTTTAATGTGCATTTGAAATGCATCTTCTAATGCCCTTAAAAAAAGAATGAAAAGCAACATCACTGCAAAACAGAGACTATTCAAAGGCCATGTACTTCCAAATGGAAACTATCACTCAGCCTGTCTTTCACATCACTCAAAATACATCCCAACTTTTCACTTTTGCCCTGTCCCTATTGTACCTGCCATTGGATTTAAAAAATACATTCTTAAATATTTGAAGGTTGTCGAATATTCTCATTGCAAGTGCATGCAGTTGGACAGGAGCCGTGTCTCACATATACAATTCCAATTTCCACTTCCACAGTCAATACAAATATAAGAGTATTAGTGCTCTTCATTCCCCTCTGCATTTTGGTGGGGCCTAAATCTTTCTTGCTGTTGTCAAGCACTGTCCCACCACGTTCACTTGGTGTAAATGCTGAGGATACTGGACAGTACTGCAAGCAGCTTCCTAGATTCATGCATAGCAGTTGTTCCTTTGTCTGAGATACTGCATTAGCCTGAGGACTTTAAATTTCCTCTAGCCTACACTTTGTAGACCTCTGAAGGTCATTTGCACTGTCTCTGCTTTTTGGCTTCCTTCTAAGGGAACCACCGAAGGCTGAACTTCTGTTGACAAGGTGTACCACAGAAAGAGAGATGCTTTCAGAAAGTGCTCTCAATATCCTTTCTTAATGGTATATGACCAGCTGCAAGCAAAAAACATGCTCATAGTGATGAGCATCAGTAAAAATAAAGACCTGGGTAGAAAAATGAGGTCTCCAGGTTCTAAAATCATAACTCAGGTAAATATAACCCAATGGTTGCATTTTCGGGCAACCATAAAAACTGAAAACACCTGCAGTGAGCTGAAGGGCTCAGCAGAGCTGTTTTTGCTCTATATGTATATTTTAATTGGGAGGGCATTTATGATTTTGTCAGTAGAGTAACTGGCCTAAATAAATGGAGATTTTAAAATATGTCTATCATATTAATCCAAAAGCAAATTAGCTAAAGACATTATTTGTGTCTTTTCTAATCTGTCACTAAATCTATTTAGAAACTCAACTTCTGATTGGAGATGAAAGGCTACTATCGATTGCTTGCTTTTATTCTGCAGAGAAATCAAGTTGTTATTAAAGGCTACCTAAGAAAACAATGGATGAGTTTTAATAGCCTTTGGTTTTGAGGGAAGAGTGCACAGCATCTAAACAACCTCCATCTAAAGTCAACAGAGCAGTCCTTTCACCTTACAAGCCTGAGCATGGACAGCTTTGTGCCCCACTGTGTTATGAGTTGGGCTGAACGTAGAACACGAGTCACATCATCCAGGTATTAGTTTGTGTTCTCTCATTTGATTTTCATTATCTATAGACAAAACCCTTAATTTTCTGAAGGATGCTAATCCTGTTAATAGGGAGGCTGACACACAGTAGGTTTTTAGGGGTTTATTTTAATGTTTTCTTCTTGTTAACTGTATGTATGGGCAGGCATGATACTTGGCAACCTTTAAAACATGTGGTGAGTCAGTGTTTTTCAAATCTACTAATGTTTCTCCCAGTGTAACCAGAAAAATCACGTCTAATTTGTGCTTTGAAGTTGGAAAGCTGCTTCAGAAGGAAGGGGAAAACTATTACCTTTAACTGACTGCTCAGAAAACAAACTAATCACTTGTATTGATGGCCACTTAAAAAAAATACCCCAACATTTGAAAGAGCCTTAGGGATTTTAACTGAAATCCTCTAGATGGAAAGGGAAGTATCTTGGTTTGGTGTCAGACTGAGCTTGATTGATTTCAGGGGGTTAGCACCTCTCCAGCACAAAAGCACAGCACTTGGCAAAGACTGAAATCTTAAACACTGGGGTTAAAACCTCTATCACAGGAAGAGTTTCTCTAATTTAAAATGCAGGCTAGGAAATGGCATAGAAAAGGAGCACACACTTATAAGTCTATGATCAGACCTGTGGTTTATCACAGCTCTCTAAGCATTAGAGACGCCGTAGATTTCAATTAGAAATGGCATTGTCAGGTGGTGCACGTGTGTAACAAGATCTCATGAACAGAACATGAAACCAGAAAAGGATGCTGCAACTAGTCACCAGCAGCACTGCTTGCATTTGGCTCTAGTCTTTATGTCTTGATCATTAACTTGATAGTGCATAAATCCTTAAGAAAGCAATTATTGCATTTATTCACTTTGCTCTTATAGGAGGGAGGAAGAAGTCTAAATCATAGAGTCATAGAATCATAGGATAGTTAGGGTTGGAAAGGACCTTAAGAACATCCAGTTCCAACCCCCCTGCCATGGGCAGGGACACCTCACACTAAACCATGCCACCCAAGGCTCTGTCCAACCTGGCCTTGAACACAGCCAGGGATTGAGCATTCACAACTTCTCAGGGCAAGCCATTCCAGTGCCTCATTACCCTAACAGTAAATAACTTCTTCCTTATATCCAATTATATCCCCTGTTTAAGTTTAAACCCATTACCCCTTGTCCTATCACTACAGTCCCTAATGAATAATTCATAAATACAATATATTGCTCTGATGCACTTTGTTAGTGAAGATTCATTGCAGCTCCATGGCTGCACTAGGTTGACTGGGAACTGGAATGAGACTGTGGTAACAATGTCTATCACCATACTATACAAGGTCGAAGCTCATGATGTTTCCATATTTCTACTAGTAGTCACTGGGAAATATGAGGATGGCTGAAAATGCTTCCTATTCAGCTACTTAGATGAAATCATGACTCTTATAAACTGCAGTCACAATAGTATTCATTAAATTCAACCGATTTCAAGTTTCACTCGAATCTCATTAAAACCACCAATTCTTTACACTAAATGAATGATTGTCAAGTATCTGTTACTCAATGGAATAAACAAGAAATTGGAAGTACTTACTCTTTGTGAAAACAACTTCTAATCAAAATATCATTTGTAAGATCTTGTAGAAAGTGAAGATACTCTTCTTCTCTAGACAAATACACAAACTGTCAGCATCTTCAACACATGCTGAAGACAAATAAGGTTTACAATGCCATCCAAAGAGGTAGCAGGTTTAGAGTGATAAAACTAACTCAAATAAGGAAGTGTGCCAACATAGCCAGAAGTGATTAATCTATTTAGTAGTCTGCAGTTTTCACTGTTCAGGTTTATACTTGAAATGACTGGTTCTGTTGGCCAACTCCCTGATTACTTTAAGCCATTAATTTTGTTAGCCAAGAATATCTATGTCTTTTGTGAATAATCAGTTAAAAAAGCCCCAATGCACAAAATGTATCAGAAGATGAATTATTATGAACACTTTTTATTTATTTGTTATTTACTTATTCTTAACATACTTAGTTTGCCTACAGTAAGAGGGGTGGCATGGCTCAGAAAATCTCTTCCAACACGTCCCAAGCAAGTAGCTGAATCCTATGTCCCTTACAGAGTCCCTTCTGCTCACTGCATTCAGCCACTGCTAATTGGCTTTTGTGCCATGTTTTCAATGTTCCCCTAGATTCCTACTTTGATATTTTGAGAGGAAACTTAGTTAAAAGGGACAAACAAATATTTAACTTACGCTTCTTCAAGTTGTGATCCTGAAGAAAGTGGCATTTCAGAATCAGGAATCCATGATTCATAGTTCTGCACCAAGCAAGTAAAAAGGAAAAGTAGATTTTGTTGTAATTATCTTCGTCTTAATATTTTACACTTCCATTCAGAGCACTGTGGGGACTGATCTGATTTCATAACATATCAAAATAATAACAACATCATACTGAAGTGACATGCCAACTCATGTGAAATAAATGTTTCGAGTGTCAATCACATATAAATAGTGAAAAACTATTATTAGTAGGTAGGTTTGTGTTAGTATAAATAGAAACAAGCTTGTATAACCTGAAAAATGATACAGAGGCTATAAAGGAAATCAGAAGTTCTGACATAATAGAATATATTTTCAGATTTCAGTGAAATAACACAGCTTTTTGTTTAAAAGGACATGCAAAATACATCTGTATCTTTGAAAGAAGACCTAGGAACCCAGATTGACATAGAAATTATCTTTTGCTGCAGATTATAAAATGGGAATTGGATTTTCTCTTGGTAATGCTGGAAAAAGAAGGTTTTGGTGGTTGGAACAAGGAATGGAATAGTTCTAGCTAGCATAGGGCTATCACAAATCCTGCCTGTGGTGCCTTGGCTGAGCTGTGTAGGAGTTTACTGCTGATTCTGTGACGGGGTGAGTTGGCCAAGGAATCATACAAACTTGCCCTGTCATTGACGGTTTGGCTACTGTTAAGGATCTCTTATTCTTAAGAGCACTAAAATTCACTAAATTAATCCCCCATTAATCTTAAAAAAATCCAGGTGACTAATGGAGTGCAACTTCCAAAGTCCTATATGATATATACAGCGCTGACTGCGGGCTGGGTGATGAGCACTTTGACTGCACATTTCTGGGCTCCTAATTGTTATCTGAATGGAGTGAAAGGCTGTAAGTCACAGAACCATTTGGGTTGGAAGGGACCTCTGGAGAGCATCCAGTCCAACCCCCTTGCCAAGGCAGGGCCACCCAGAGCAGGTTACAGCTGAAACAAGTGTTTGAAACCTTAAGCGCAGTGAGGAGGAAAAAGCCCTGCTTTGAAAATAACAGTTTTGTGCTGGAATACAGTGGGGTTTTCATGCTGCAGAATGCCTCATTTGTGTTTTCAGACCAACTAATTTACCTGTTCCTATTTTATTCAGTTGACCCTATCTAGCCATGCCAGCTAGATTTCTCAATTGCAGTCTTTTTGACTTCTCACAAGATGATTTCATTTTTAGGTTTTGTTCTTATATATTCCCCAAAGCCAGTGATTGTCATGATTTAAGCCCAGCTGGTAACTTGGAACCATGCAGCCACTCACTCACTCCCCAACTCGTGCAAGGCAGAATGGATTAGATGGGCTTAAACCATGACAATTATCCATCGCATTTCTACACAACCAAGGCAATTTTTGTGTATGAGCTCCTTTCTTTTTCATTGTAACAAACTGGGTGCACCAACCTCAACTAGTTGCTGAGAAAAGTGAACTGAATGCGGTCTCACATGGGCATCTTCTAAAAACCTGAAAGATTAAATGCAGAGTGAAAAGCAGTCATGCTTCAACTGATGCGTTTGAAAGTAAAATGACTTAACTTTTAGCACTTAGGTATAAACAAAGTACCTGTGCAAGTCTCTTTTCTTTTCATTATTGATGTCTGCTGATTTAAGTGATGGTCTGCGAGGGGATGAGCTCTTTTTTGGGGGAGGATTATAATACCTATATTTCACAAGAAAAGATTGGTTTGATGTCTTTAAGATTTGAGGTGTAAAACGCTGCTCCTTTGCTGTGAAGTAAACTGAATGTTTGTCAAGGAGGTCCCCAGAGTATGTTTTGTTAAAAGAGGTTTGAATTGCCTTCTTCCTGTTGTGACTGCCTAAATGCATGCGTGACTGCAGAACCGGTGAAACAGATGATCTGTCTGTCCTAGAGTTGTGAGCAGGAATTTGAGACAAAGCATACTGAGCAGTATTTTGTATGTTCTTTCTTGCAGTAGGAGCTGGAATCAGAGTCCTTGAAGTGAGCTTCTGAATAGATACAGAGTGGGGTTGCGCTTTCTTTGTCCTGTAACAGTTGTTCTGACCAGACATCAGGTGTAGATGACCGGTTTCCAACAGTGAGCAGCTCTCCTGTAAGGTAAAGAACAAAATAACTCATAGAAAAATCACAAAAGCAATGTGCTGGAGGCAGTGCCTTCTACAAACTGATTCACACAGGAGGAATTCTGAGTAACTGTTTTCAAACTGTCTCAAGTGGTCCAAGAGACTTGCTGAGTTTCATGAACCACAGTCAGGAGTAAAGCCACCCTGCCGCTGCACTAGACATAGTTAAAGAGACCCATTTCTAAGTTCTTTTGCCTTCCTTCTCTTTACTCGGTTGAGCTTGGTAATGACAAATAGTCTTGGGAAATGACATAGAAACATTCCATTTTGCTCGCCAGGGCCCATAAAGGGAGAATAGGAGGTTTTTCCTTCCTTGGACATTGTGCATTCTCATCTATGGAACTAATGTCTCAGTGGCAGTCTCAGTGGCATCTTCCATTCTCTCTCCTTGATGCCCATGCAGGTGTAAGCAGGACTCCATCTCATGAGTTTGAAGTCAAATGGAACCACTGTCATCCTCATAAATACCACTGGTGAAATTGTGGCCTGTCATTTTGCTGTTTATCTTTGTGGGACACAAAAGCTTTACAAATGAGAACAATGCACATGTTTGAATTGGATGACGTTCTTTTTAAACAGCATCGTTAGTAATCTAGTGGTAAACCCACTATAATTCTCCACAAATTAGAAAGTTTTACAATCTAAATATAGCCTGCTGAGGAATTTCTGTCCCAGAGAGACACTGGGCTATGTTAGAATGAAATGTTTTGCAAGCCTTTGTCTATTGAGGTGAGGTCCACTGCCAGAATTTGGTGAAGAACAGGCATGCTCACACGAACATGAGTTTGCACAGTTTCTGGTATCTGGCAGAATATATAGAAGGAGGATTAATTACTTTCAGGTCTTGCTTTTACCACTAAATACCATTCTGAAATTCAGAGAATACTGCAAAACAGTGTCAAGTTAGTGCGTTGTATGAGAAGAACATCATTGTGATTTAGTTCTCTTGCACATGTGGACAGAAATCATCCTAATAAGAATGTTATCACACACAGCAGCAAATTTCTGGGCACCCATGTAATATTTAGTGAAGAATTCTCATTCCATTTGCCAAAGGAACAAAGAGAACTCACGCAGATTTGTGAGTGGCACACACATACCCATGCTGTCAGTGCAGGGACACATTTTAGCCATGCACATGTAGTCATGACATGGGTACCTGTCATTGTAGGCCATGCAGGGATAGCAACAGTTAGATGAGAGAATAACTGCCAGTTGCTGAAGCTGAAAGTCAAATCTTATTTCATTTTGACTGCAGTATAAAAAGCCAGACTGACTAAATCTGCACTCAACTGCTGTTACAGGCATGCCCAGCACCTCAGAGTAGAGCTAACTAAGGGAAGCTGGTCTCTATCAAGCATCTCAGCACCACAGTACCTTCTGCTGGCTTGGAGAAACAACGCTGGAGTTCAGCGGTGAGGCAGGAAGACCGTGTGCAAGATTCTTCTTGTATTTCTCAAGGGCTTGAATTAGTCTGTCTCTTTTCTGCTGATCCTTGTCTGTATATGTAAATATGTAAACACAACCCTTCACACTTTAACCAATGGTCAAGTCACACAGTATTTCTCTTCATCCTTCCTTTTGCTACTAAAGACTGTTGTGTCTCTTCCCCTTAATACCAAGTAGCAGACAAAGACACTCTACAGTTGGCACTTGCTGTTTCCATGCCCAGCACACATCCAAAATTTGGAATAAATGCAAGCCAGGACTTCACAACATCACTCACACTTTAAGTAAAGAGCTACTGGAGGGATGAGAGAGTACAGCAACATTTTGTTTCCTCTTCCTGCACACTTTTTTCCCTATCCTAGACAGCAACTGAGCCAGGTCAAAACAGGAGTAAAGCTGAGGCCGTCAAGTAAGAATTCAAGTCCATGTACTAACAGTTGGGTGACCAAAGGCAGGCTTCCACTGTGGGCTGCGCAGCCAGGAAAGTGTGCTTTTTGTATTAGTCAGGGTGATAAGAGGAGGGTGACATTTCCACCAGTACCTCATGCACAAAAAGAGGAACAGACATAGTCTTTTGAGAGATTTCATCAGTGATAGGACAAGGAGTAATGGGTTTAATCTGAAACAGGGGAAGTTCAGGTTAGATCTAAGGCAGAAGTTCTTCCCTGTGAAGGTGCTGAGGTGCTGGCACAGGGTGCCCAGAGAAGCTGTGGCTGCTTCATCCCTGGCAGTGTTCAAGGCCAGGTTGGACACGGGCTTGGAGCAATATGGTTTAATGTGAGGTCTCCATTCCCATGGCAGGGAGTTGGAGGTGGATGATCTTAAGGTCCTTTCCAACCCAAACCATTCTGTGATTCTATGTAAATTAGAGCAGGAATAAGAATATTCTCATAAGAAGCATTATTGCTATATATCGTACTACATATTTTTATATATATTGTATTATACATTAAGTCTTATAATAAGAAGACTAGATAGGAATAAGAAAGGAATATGACTTACCCACAACCACAGAGGCTCACAGGGATAATGATGGATAATGCAAAGCCTCTCACAATTCACCATCTTTTGTCAGATCCTTACTTCTAGCAGTGTAAACAGTAATGACGCATGACCAAAATTTTCAAGCCCTTTTACCTGCTGTGTTCATTCCAAGCACAGCTCTGAGAAAAGGGATATGAATTACAATGTGCAACAATACCTTTCTCTGTAGATGGTATTTAAAATATCACAGCCCCAGCAGTTCTGCCTGAAACTGAGGATTCACACACAAAATATCAATGAAGTGGGCTCCACTGAGGTCTCACAAGCTGCTTATGGCTCTTCTTGGGTTGAAAATGCAGCTCTGTCAGAATTTCCTTGCCCTCTGGAGCTCTGACACATGGCAGCACATGCCAGTATTGCTGGGCAGTCCAGCAGAGGCATGCTCTGCTCCTTCCCCTCTCGGTGCATCTGCACAGACTCCTCAAACAGGTTATTCTGGAGGGCCAGCAGGGATTCAGGTGGGCTGCTGAGATGTGACACATGGCAGTGTTATGTCACTTGTATTAATACTTATTTCTGACAAAATGCATAATCAGCCCAGGGCTCCTTTACACTGTGATTGTGAGAAATTACACTCACAATATGCTGCAAATACTTTCCTAGTAAGAAGCAGTTCCTTCTCCTCTGAACTGGCATAAATGCAGCACATCTCACTAGTGATAACGCTTGAAGCCTGGCAAAGCAGTACTTTTGAAAGGCAGATGCACCAACCCGAATTTAATGTTGTACATTCCTGAATTAGCAGAAGGGTTACAAGGTTTTAGTTGGTCTTAAGTAATATTTCTTTTGGACAAGGAATAGCTGAGACTTTTTTGGTTTTTAATTTAGAAAATCCAAACACTTGGTTACTGCACTAAAGGGTTGGCTCCTCTGAAATTTGTGATGGGTCCTGTATAGGGCACAACTTCTCTTGACAATTCCCCTGTTAGGTGGCCTCAAGGCTGTGCCCTACTCGTTGAAAAAAACAGATTTCACTAGTAGCTAAACCCAATATATAGTCTCCTGAGGCATGTAATCTGCCTTTCCCATCTTGCATAGACACGAGTTCATAGCATCATCCTATCAAGAAAAACATGTTGACAATGTTAAATCCTATTTGGATGGCTGGGAAGCAGGATTATACAACTCAGTGGAACAAATAACAAAATGTACTTGCTCAATCACATTCATGCAGAGATTAATACCTTCCCCTTGTATTTAGGTTTGCGTAGTGTCTGATCCAAGTACTCCCCAATTTTGATTAAAGATGTTGCATTCTCAATCATCTGAAAAATCAGATGCCAGGCAGCTTGCTGTGCAATAGTACCACCAGTCAGTATAACTGTCTCCTTTCATAGCAGTGCCAATGACTTGTGCCACAGGAATAAGTGACATCCATTGTCTGTCCATTGTTCTGCGTGTGCCATCCATCTGTGCGCAGGTGAGCCAGGACAACTGTCTGCCTGAGGCATGGCTGAGTCTTTGCCAAGCCTTGCCAAAGACAAGCAAATAAAATGTTCCAGGTCACAGAGACAAAGGTTTTAAACAGATTGCCTAGTATTTCACTGATAGTTTTACTACAACTATGGGTTACAAACATGCCACATGGCATTAAGCCTATTCAAATAAGTACTATTCCACTGCATTATAGTTTCAAGTAGCTAGCAAAAGCTCCTGTGCCAGAATGTCTCATAGCAACTCTCCTTCCCTTTCCCTAACAGACACCAGGTTCCATGACCCAGACTGTCAGGGTTTGTACATGGCTCAGCCATGTGAGCAGACAGAGGTTTGCTGCCATGTCTGTAAGGGGTTTACTTACCTCACCCCCTTCCAGCCCAGCTCTCTGCAGTTTCTCTTTTCTCACTACTTTCTCTCATCCATGGTCTTCCCCACACTTCATCTCACGATTCCAGGGCTGTAGAGTCCTACCTGCTCTCAGCACTCATAGGCTGCCAGTAGTGTTCCAGGCTGCTCCCCGTCTAAGCCTCTCCCTTCTTATGCTTCTCTTCCTAAACCGACCTCACCCTGTGGCATGCTCCCCACATATATGAATGAAGGGACGAAGAGTGGAAGTCATTCTTAGGTTTTCAGGTTTGGGTTAGAATGGACCTTAAGATCATCCAGTTCCAACCCCCTGCCATGGGCAGGGACACCCTCCAGTAGACCAGGTAGCTCAAAGCCCCATCTAACCTGTACTGTAGAAGCTTATTATGATTTAGTGTGTCATCTAAAAGCTCTCAGGACATGATTATTTTCAGTCCTGCATCAGCCAGTATCTCTTGACTACTTTTTTTGCTGCTTCCCAGGGCATAGAATCATGTGTTATGGCCAGTGAAGCAGTTATTTAGCCAAATGTATTCAAACAGCCTTTCTGTTAAGCTCATTTATTTTCTAACTGTGGCAGGTATTAATCTGTCATGCTGTTGTACAGTTTCACTGATACCCATACTGGTATCTGGTACTTGTCAGTGTAACAGAAATACAGAAAATAGAAGGGATTTAGATGAAATCTGGTCCTTTAAAAACACAGGAAGATTCAGACACTGTAGCCTCCACTCTGTTTTCCTGGCAGTTGTTGTGGCTTGCCAGTCAGCAAAACATCTTGCCTCTCCTTTGCTGCTGTGCAAAAGGCTCATGGATGCAGTGAGTGGATGCCAACTTCCTCAATATAGTCGAAACAGTTTAGCTGATAATACTGGCCAAAGAGAATGAAACAAACTATAGAGGTTTTTGTTTGATTCGTCTATTTTTAATCTAATCTAGTGCATTACAGTCTTATTTATCTTCAGCTGAAATAATAAAGAAGAGACAGCAAACACCTTTGACTGATTCCACAGCTGCCTCCTTAAACAGAAGGTTGTTTTCAGGTCTAAGACTGAATTTTATGGCCAAAGCATGAAGATGGGATATAAAGCTGGAACGGGTTTCCCCTAAGTTGTTTACCAGATGTTATAAAACTCAGTAATTATAGTCAGAAATAGAATCCACACCTTGGCTCATGCCTTCATTTTTGGCTCGGAGTGGGAGTGCTGGTTTAATTCCTACCCAGTGTTTTTAAACAGTTGGCTAATGTTTAACTCCTGATGACTTTTGAAACAACAAGGAAGTGTCAAAGGGCTGCAGGGGAGGAAGAAGAAGAGTAAAAGTGGTTAATGAACCACAGTCTGATATCAGTCCTGAGCATAACAACTGGCTGGCTGTTTTAAGACTCAGTTAAGGGAAATGTGACTAATGTCAATCAAAAAGATTAAGAAAAATAGATCACTGTTCTAACTTGATAAGAGAGAAATGAAAGATTCTGACTGCGTCTGAGCCTGATAAAGGTGTTAGTTTGAAAGACTTGTGTAAGCTCCTTGGCTTTGCTCTGCGTGACATTTTAAGTAAGAAAATCAGAGCACTGGAATTACATGCATAATTCATAATGGCTAACTGGCAGCTCTGAAAATGCAATTAGAATCATAGAATAGCTAGGGCTGGAAAAGATCTGAAGATCATCTGGAAGTGAGGACTCCTTGCAAGGCAGGTGTTTCTAATGCAAGGATCATTTTTAATGTTATATTATGAAATTATTTCAGTTACCTGAAAAAAAAACATAAATTCATTTCTCCTAAAGCTTGAACAACTACAGCTTGGGAGCTCACAAATAATAAAGGAGTGATTTTCTGTAACAAAGTGATGTGCATTGCTCAGAGAGGTAGATGCAGGCAAGCAGTAGACTTTTCAGCATGCGTAAGAGAACATCTCCATTCAGGATGGAATATTCTCCATTCAGAAAATGCAAGCTCTTAAAGGAAGTGAGTCTTATCTGGGGACCAGTGTCACTGAAAAATATCCATCCTTGTCATAGACAAAGAGCTGTCTGTAATTTCCCAGTGCAGCCAAATCTAGTGTAATATTATTGCCTATAAGGAGTGGAAATCTCAGATGTACATACAGTGAGCCCCTACTGCAGTTTCCTTTGACAGGTGGATGGCTGCTGCTGGAAATACATATCCTGCTCTAAAACTGCTCCAAACTCCAGAAGCATTTACAAATTGGGAAGGATGCAGAGAAGATCCATAAGAATTAGGAAGTCTGGAAAACACTCTTCCTGGTGACAGATTTAAGTAGTTGAATGGATTTAGCTCCTCAAAAGGATGGCTAAGAAGTAACTTTATTCCAGCTTATAAACAGCTAGAGACAAAACAGAAATGAAACAATACAGTTTGTCAAGCAAAGATTTATGAAGACTGGACAAATTTATCCTGAAAGAAAAGTGTATGTTCCTCATAGCAAAGTAAGTTTGTCTTGGAAGACTAATGTGAAGTGGGATGTAAATATGTAAGGTTTGGATATACTTCTAATGCCTTCCTCCCCTGATTCTGTAAACCAGCAATGAATGGAGAAAAGACTTATAGCAAAACCAGTGTACGTAACCACAGCAGTTTATTCTCACTGTGTCTATGAAACTCTTGAGAGATGTGTCAGTCACCAGGGATCACCTATCCACTTCTCCAAAATGTATTTTTTTCTCAATCTTTGCTGCTGTTGTTAGCTGATGTAATCTCAGATTTGTGGTCAGTGCAATACAGAAGGACACAAGGCCAATTACTCATGATGCACTCATTACTTACTCTCACCTATGGGCCAAATGATGCAGTCTGCACTGGTAAGTTTGCTGTGGGAATTTAGGGACTGTTATTTTGGCATTTCATGTCAAAGAAACAAGAACATAACAAGACCATTCATTCAGCAGAAACCAGTGGTAAGTGAGGATCAAGCATTAAAAAAATTCATAGACATCAATGAAGCTGACAGCACTTAATGCAGTTCCTTTGTAGACCACATCAAAATGAAGAAGGGCACACTCTTTTATTCAAACAAAGACAAGAATTAGCATTTGGTTTTACTTATGTAGGGGAAGTTAGTCTATTTTTCTTAATCTTTTAGTGAGTATAAATAAGATATTCAAAATGTGAGGTTCACAGGTCTGTAACTACCACCCACTCTTAGCCTTTTAAGTATTGACAACTTCCTACATAAGCAAATAAAACCAAACTGACACTCAGAGCGTCTCCCATTCTTGCAGCCAGTTTCTCACCTAAAGCATGTTCCAGCACATTCCTGATACAAAAGGCCAACTCTCCCTCCCTTCTTCCCTCTTGTCAGTACAGATTTACTACAGCAATTTGTTCGGTGAGAATGTGGTCCAAAAGAAGAATACATCCACCACCATTGCTTTTGATTTTGGCAATTCTAAAAATTACTTAAAATTGATAAAATCCAGCCAAACCAGAGATTTTAATTTCTTACCCGAAGCCAACAGGAAGCAGATGGAGGGATGCTCAATTGACAACTCTGCTTCAGGCCAAGGGTCGGTCAAGAGATTTTTCTAGAATTCCTATTACTTTGGCAAACATAATTTCTGATGGCCAAGTCACTCATTATTTGAACTGATTCTGTATTTTCTGGTGAAAAGACATTGTTGGCAAGGCCAGATGTAGAAGTCACATCTGTCTGAAGGTCACGAGCCTCTAGAATGATAATGGCACTTCTTTTATATACTGATACTGCACAGAGGTATTCAAGGAGGAAAGGAATTCTACAAGTTGAATTACAAGAGAAATGTCAAGACGCATCATCCCTCTTTAAAATACTGACTGATCGCTATCATAAGCTGCTTTCTCCTTTGGTGGTGGAGTAACAATGCAAAGTTAAAGTGGTGCACAGCGGTTATGACAAGACTCCTGCTCTCTGCATCCTGCAGTAGCTCCCACTACTTTCTTCCTCCCTTTTTACAAATGCTCCTTTCAACAGCACTGACTCTGAAATTGATGGGGAGGACGATTTACTGATTAAAGCACTGTGGAAGGACTTGGAAAACTATCATTTAATTCCCAGCTCTAAACAGTGTGATCACAGGTATGGTAATTAATCATTGCTGTCTTAATTTCCTCCCTGCAAAAGAGGAGGATAGTACATACTTACTGTGTTCTTGCTGGCACATAATTTTGGGCTGTTATCCCCAGAAGATGATCTTTAAATTGTGCAGGGGCTGCCCTAAAGGAACTCAGATCTCAAATGGAGCTGCTAGCATAGCACAGGATTCAGAGTGAGAGAAGAAGAATTTATGATCCAGACCTGCTGTTTTATCTTTGATAGCTGAATGACACAGTGCAGTTATGCATTCGATGCAGCTCAGTTGGAACAGTGATATACACATTTATTTTTCACAGACTGGATAATTTCTTATTGAAAACCATCTCACATTCCATAAACTTGCAATGATAGGTGAACCATTCAGTGGATAAGGAATTGGCTGGATGGTGGCACGCAGAGAGTTTTGATCAATAGCTCAAAGTCCAACTGGAAAAGGGTAATGAGTGGTGTCCCTCAGGGGTCAGGGTTGGGACAGATCTTGTTCAACATCTTTGTCAGTGACATGGAGAGTGGGATTGAGCACACCATCAGCAAGTTTGCCAATGATACCAAGCTGTGTGGTTCGGTTGATACGCTGGAGGGAAGGAATGCCATCCAGAGGGACCTTGAAATGCTCGAGAGGGGGCAATGCCAACCTCATGAAGTTCAACCAAGCCAAGTGCAAGGTCCTACACCTGGGTTGGAGCAATCCCAGGCACAGCTCCAGGTTGGGCAGAGAAGAGATTCAGAG
>JAOEHX010011411.1:0-30611 GCA_025448015.1 Bolborhynchus lineola
AAAAAAAAAAAAGAAACGCAGCTCCGCACCAACAACCAAGAAGGAGAAAAACGACTGCTACTGCCGAACCCAGGACACTGACACATAACTTGCACACCCAATTTATTATCCTTTAATCCTCAGCTATTTCCCGCATGCTAGGAAATTCAATGCTAGATCAATCTGCAGTCTATATTTGCTCAAATATTGTTTAGTTGACCTTTCTTTCACGCGTTATCTGAAGATTATGCTGAATGTATGCTCTTGACAGGGAGTAGCAACAGATATAATGGCCAAATATCCCAGATATCTTTTCATTTTCCACGTAAAATGCAAAAGCCAACAAGCTTTGAGGCAAAACTACTCTTTTGTCTTCAGTGTGATATTTCAAGGTCAGAAAAAATCATGTTAATGGAGCAATTTAGCTAGTAACAAATAGTGCATTGCCATTGTATGAGTTATTTCTTCTACTATCTGGATTTCTGCTTGTTACATTTTCAATCCCACCTTTCCATGAATAGTAATGTTAATTTTTTTTTTAGATGAAATAAGAGGACTATATAACTATGTTTTCACTTCAATACTACTGATCATGTGAAGTACAATATTTTATTTCTTATATTGTTTTTCATTTTTTGTTATAACTTCTGAAACCAAAATATATCAAGGCAGCTTTTCAAGCACTGGAAATAAGTGTATATTGACAATATTTGTGGTTGTACAAATTTTGTGAGGCACTTACACAGCATTTAATGGCAGAAATGGTGCTGACTGAAAAACAGAGTACTGAATTTTACAACTCTTATGTAAGAATTTCATTTAAACTCTTTGGCTTTATTTTGAGAAAATTGAGTGATATTTGGCCATAGAACTGAGCTGAATGATGGCACCCTTTGGAAGTTCATTACTTGCCAAGTTATTTAATTGTAGATGTAGTCTAAGTTGTATGTACAAATAGTTACATGAGTAAGAACTGCTTATTCTTTAGGTCATACCTCTTAAACCTAATAACCCTGTTTGTAATTAATTAACTTGTGAATGGCAAGCAGGACCTGTTCTGCAATGGTGGGTGCCTTCACCCTGCTTAAAGCACTGCTGTTACTCTCTCAGTGCACACTGTGCCAGTTGACAGAGAAGCCCCAAAATTTCAGCATTGACAAGCACAGTATCATTATGTCACTTTTTGCACAGCAACTCATAGTTTAGATTATTTACACAGCCTAACCCCAAAGCTCACAGAATCACAGAGTGGTTGAGGTTGGAAGTCATTTGGTCTGGAGGTCATTGGTCCAACATTCTGCTCAAGCAGGGCCACCTACAGCCATTTGCCCAGACCCATGTTCAGATAGCTTCTTATTATCTCCACAAGCACTTGGGGCAACCTGTGCCAGTGTTCCATTACCCTCATAGTAGCAAAGTGTTTCCTTGTGTTCAGATAGAATCTCCTTATACTGCCACTTTTTCCTGCTGCCTCTGGTTCTGTCACTAGGCACTGCTGAAGAGAAAGCCTATCCCTGTCCTCTTTATACCCTCCACTTTGGTATTTATATCTGTTAATAAGATTCCCCCTGAGCCTTCTCTAGGCTGAACACTCCCAGCTCTCTCAGCCTTTCCTCAAATGGCACGTGCTTCAGTCCATTATTTATCCTTGTGGACTGTCATTGAACTCTCTCCAGTATCACCCCATGAAAGAATTCTGTTCCCTCTGGAACTGTGTTTTTGTATGGTCTATTGTAAAAATCTCTTCTCTTCCAGGAGGTCCACTGCTGCCAGATTAAGATTGCAGGTGTGCTGAATTGCTCTATGAATAGCTGTAGATATTGATCATAAGGGAGCATTTGGGATGCTCATTTCCTGAGCTCTATTCATTCCACTGAGTTTTCAGGAATTTTGTTTGCAGTTTTAAAACTTTAGCAGTCTGCTTCTGATGTGATTACTTTTGCTTGTTTTAGTAGATAATTACCAACAGTAACTTTAAGGTACCTTTGGTGTGTTTCATCAATTGTTTGCAAAGTTATATTTGTTGTTGGTCTTTGTCCAGTTTTGGGAACCAGTTTTTTTCCCACTAACTTCAGAAAGCCTGAGGACAAGCCTCCAGTCCCTGGCACTGCTGATCTGTGTCTGGATAACATCAGAGGAAAGGTGTGAGGTACTTTGCATAAAAGACAGGCAGAAGGCAATGGACTTTTACAGGCTCAGATGCCTTGTGCATTCTGAGCCTTTAACAGACTGCAGACTATTCTCATCTGCACTGGGCAGTGTGAACTAACCCCTGCTTCTACTCATTGACTATCCTTCATTCTGTGAGCAGCAGGTCTCAGCTCAGGACAGCGTCTTTGCATCCATCTGTGAAGCAGCTAGTCAGTTCTCAGAGGCTGTCTTAGCCAATTTAAGGATGCACACCTCTTTTTCCTTTAGCAAATACACTGTGAGTAGTTCATGGTTTTATTTCTGACATATTTTGTAATTTTATACCCGGTGATCACTGTCACATTCCAGAGTAATACTGAGGCTTTTTACATGAAGGAACATTTCGTCAAAAATTTGAACTGCAAAAAGAAAAGTTACTCTTAACCACACATGCACATTGCTCCCATCTTGCCTGAGATTTGTTGCATTTACTATTGCAAATACTTCCCAAAACACATTAGTTAAATGGAACTGAAAATCATTCATGCATATTTTATGGAAAAAATTACAAATATATCTCCAGTTGTAAGTAATAAAATATGCTTTTTCTGGGACTATTAAAATATTCCGCCCCATTTAAAATAAGCTACATAATGAAATTGATGTGCAGTAATAATTTTACATTTCTTAACAGCATAAAACACTTCATCACAAAATGCATTTTCAGAGTCTTATGCATAAATTCAGCCACTTTTGCTCAATTCTGATCAGCAAATACAGTAAGAAAGTGATACACAAGTACTGTCTAAACCTGGGAGAAATATAATTTAATAGCCATGAAGACTTTTGCCATATTTGGAAAAGTTAAAAAGGGTGAGTTAAAGAAGGCCGGGCTGCCTGCAGTGGAGGGAAGCAAGATAGAATCATATAATGAAAAATACCGTGCTCAAAGTCTACTCAACAGAGATTTTTCAAATTTATGTTACACAGAGAAGGAAGATTTTGGTGTATTTAATGTATCTTAGACTGCTGACTTACTTTGTTCAGAAAAGTTTGCTGATGCTGAAAAGGCTCTTTTTTAATCATCAACAAGATATGCGTCAGTACTGTTTTTAACAGGCAAACACACCGAAAGATTTGGTGTGTCCTATCATCATCATCAAAGCCAAAGCATCTGAGAACTGATTACATGAATTCTGATGCTGT
The DNA here is from genome assembly GCA_025448015.1 of Bolborhynchus lineola. Classification (NCBI taxonomy): domain Eukaryota; kingdom Metazoa; phylum Chordata; class Aves; order Psittaciformes; family Psittacidae; genus Bolborhynchus; species Bolborhynchus lineola. Next base: position 3,316 of record JAOEHX010011411.1, read on the forward strand.
TGACCCAAAATTATTAATTACTGAAAAGAGAAAATGAAATGGGAAACTCATAATATCTTTGCTGATGAAAAGTGAGTTTTAAATCAGTGTTCTAAACTACAAAAGGTATCTCCTAACATAAGTTTAAAAAAATACTACCTTGGTAAATCAAACTTAAATAAAAAAAGATATTTGTTATACTCAATTTGAACTGAAAATCAAGAACCAGTAAGATATAAATAGGTAGACTTACTGCAATACAGGTATATTAAGAAATGCTATCCTAAGCATCAACAAACTCCTGGTTTTAAATGCTGGCCAGCATTTCAAAGTCTATGGAAAAACTCCCTGTTTTATCAATCCTATTTGTCAACTTTTGTAAAGTTGCAGAGATGTTTAAGACAAATATGAAGAATACCATGGAGGAAGTATGAATGGAATTGGGAAAATGTGTGTGCAAGCACAAGAAGAAAAGCAGTAGAAAGGTTGAAAGAATGGGTTATGTTTGCTCTGACTTCTGGACACTATTGCCAGCACCCCATTCCCAGCAGTGAGATTGAAGAAAGTAATGTTTATATAAAGGTCACAGAGCCTGCACACTGTTGAAACTCCAGACCAGATATCTTGCCAAAAGGACTCCCTGCACCCTCATACTAGGAGGATGATGGCTAGGTTGCAGCATGTCCCTTTCTTTTTCCCTCTAGACTAACATGAAATCAGTTATAGGATGATACTTCAAATATATATTCCAAACAAGGGAAAACAGATAATGTGCCACAACGTAATCTGAGATTTATGAACTAAGCAAAATTTTTAAGTAAGGGAGACCCCATCATAGAATAATAGAACCACAGAATGGTTTAGGTTGGAAAAGACCTTAAAAATCATCTAGTTCCAATCCCCCTGCCATGGCCAGGGTCATCCTCCACTACACCACGTTGTTCAAAATCCAATCCAGCCTGGCCTTGAATACTTCCAAGGATGGGCAGCCACAGCTTTTCTGGACAACTGGTTCAGAAAATGAAAAATCTGCCCTCCTTGCCAATCAAGAAAAGCCCCAGACGTGTTGGCAACCACTGTCCCCTATTCTCTGTGGATAAACCATCTGGGAGTACATGCATGGTATTGAAGTAAGTTGGTGCCAGTGTGTAAGTGAGTAAAGCCTACGAGCAAATGAATGAGTGCATAAAATGAACTTTCTTATAAATTTTGTAAGTAAATAATATTTTCCTCATCCTCTGTTGTGGACTCAGAAAAATTGCAGCTGTATAGTATGGGCATAGATAGAAATCATGCATCCTGAGGCAGAATTCTGCTCAGCTTTTGATTTCTGTGTCCTCCACATTAATCAACTCATTTTACCAGGCTTTTGGTCAGGATACATCTCTGTGCACGTGGTGCTTATTGAAAATACAATTTTTATTTTTTTTCTCAAAAATTTCATTGTTTATATCTAAAGGTATTTATGAAGATATTTTTACAAATTTGGTTAATGAGTATGCATCAAAATCAGTGCTTTTTTCCTGTGCAAGGAATTGGTATCTCCCTCTACATTTTTGGAGTACTGAAAACCTAACAGAGTAAGTTGAGCTGTGTTTCATATCCAGAATGCTTGCTTCCTATGGGTTGTTTAAAATGAATGTTGTTGCATTGAAGGCTTTTAAACCTTCTCTTACTGTATCCATAGAGAAGCTGGTCCATGACAGATCTGGTCTAGACACTACTTGCTAGATTCCATTTCATTTTAATCCTGTGCTGACTTGCCTTCACAGATTTAACACTAAAATAGAAAACTGCCTACTAAACCAGGAGTTGAACAGAGTTTGTAAAATAAGATTTTTTAAATCATAAAATGTTAAACTGTATCTTTGGCTTCTCTCCCAGCCTTGCTGATTAATATGGCATGGAAGTTTTATAGCCTGAATTAAAAATAATTCCTGGAATCCTGGAAATCATATGGTTTCCAGTCATATATCTTGCAAATCAAAGCCCAACTAATTATGTTATTACACAATTATTATTGCCTAGCTGCTAGTAAATGTATGTTTTGAAAACCAAAAGAGAATGTGCTGTAAAATAAGCTTAAATTCAATTAATTGAATCAAACAATGACTGGTAAGCTGAAAACTGACATTTTAGCTCATTGCTGTGAATAGTACTCCAAAACTGGAGTTATAAGCCAGCAAGCTTGATGGCTGGGAATGACTGCATAAAACCAGCATTCAAGCAAAACTTTTTCCTCCAGAAGAGGTTTGTTTTGAAGCAAGAATTTTAAATAGATGTCTTCTTTTAAGTTATATCAGGAAGAAATGTACAGTCCCTATTGGCTGTTTTAATATTAATTTTGTGCACACACATACTTTATACCTTTGTCGCTAGAAACACTGGATGCTTCTGGAGTGTCCATCCTTCGAAAACCAGACTTTACCAGCCCATTCTGAACACACTGAAGAGACCCCATGGGGACTTACCTCAACCTGCATCTCTTTTATCAGGCAGGAGTTTGCATATTAGTTTCCTACAGATGATATTTCCTAAGCCTGTAGTTTGTGAACCTCAGCCTTCATTTCAAAGGACTCTGGCACACACATACACATAGACAAAAGTATCATGGCATATTATGACAAAACACTTTTGTACAAAAGTATCACATTTAGAAAAACCCTGGCTTAAGCTTACCATTCTGAAGAAACTGTTGAGAGACAGATCATTAACATGACAATTTAATATGATTTTTATTTTAAATTAAGATTTTGTCTTACCTTCTATGTGACTTTCTTCCTCTGCCCAATTGTCTGGGTGCTTGCTATATCCCTACGATATCAGGCTAGGAAAGAAATAATAACTCCTCTCAATGATTCATTCAGAAACTCCATCTTTTATATTTTTCCTTCCTTATTATTAATTAGAGTAGTTGATAAAGAAGCCAGGACTGTAACTTAAACATCTGATTGGAAATTTCCTTCCTTCTCCTCCAGGTATTATTAAGAAGTTTTTAAATGTTTGCTTTGGATAGAGAGAATGAGTGTGGAGGAGCTCTAACATGGCACGGAAACGAAGCAAACTGGTGAGCAGTGTCCTTTATTAGACTGTTATCATATGGGAGGAAATGAGGAAAGAGAAGGATCTTTAGGAGCACAACTGTTACACAAAGGTTGTGGTACCATGTAGAAAAGAGAGATGCTTTCTGTAGAAAGATATATTGTACCTATGCATGAGATGCCCTTTTCTGTTTTTTCTTTAAGTTTCTTTTTCGTATATTCATTTTTGTGTATTCCAGTGTTCCCTCTGAAGCAGAGAAGCACTGCATAAAAATCACAGTCCCTGAATACTTGAGAGTATACTACAATTTCTGCTCAGTGTTTAAGCTTGAGAAGGAGAAAGATCAAAAAGTACTTTCTGAGTGGAAGGACCCTTAGTGCCAGCAATCAAGCTATGTCCTCAGGAAGAAACATCCGGTCAATACCCTGACTTCTTGCAATAGCCACTGGAAGTGCAGAAGTTTAGTGAAGTAGGACATAGTCTTTTGGAGATGCGGCCATCATGTGGAACAGCTTTCTTAGAACTTCAGAGGCAATATGACCTCCACGAGTTTGCTCAACACTTCTGAGGTCACACTCATTCACATTTTTTAATAACACTTACTCTTTAGGCCAGACTTGTTCTTTAAGTACCGAATTGCCATCTGCTTCATGGGTGGTAAGGTGGTGGGATGATCAAGGGGTTTCACTGAATGCCCCAGTCACCTGAGGAGCCTTTGTCCTAGAATCATTCCTTTCCATTAACCCAGTAGGTGCCTGATCACTTGGGATGAGGAATTGAAAGCATCACAAACTGTTTGCTAGTAAGATGTAAAGCATGTGGAACATATCGTCTAGATAAATTAGTTACAATAGTAAAATGCGCTTTCCGTTGCATCCGCTGTCCACAGTAGATCCAGATTAGTTCCATGCATCGTCCGGGAGAGAAAACCTGCCAGGTGCAGCTGCTGCCTTTCATCTGTCTGCCAGAGCTTTGTCTTGAACAGTAAAACTAGATTTTGATGCTCCCTTCCTACATTCTCCAAACCAGCATGTTAAAGAACCTTTCTGATACAGCTGGGTACTAGGCAAGTAACTTCTTCATGGGGAATAACCTTGTTGCTGTGTTGAGTCATTTACTGGGAAACTCCACAGAGAGGTCACTGTTCAACTGCTCCTCTAGCAGTGTCTCTGATTTCTTTCTTTGCCTCTGGGCAAGATAATATCTCACAGGCAGAAAATACCTTCACATCAGGACAATATGCACATAAATATGTATAAATATGCCATCCTCAGAGCCCAAGCCATCTGTACAAGTGTTACCACAAGAGCTATTGGTGGCTTTCTTCATGTCTTTTTACTTATTTACGGACTAATTAAATGATCTTAAGGTCCTTTCCAACCCTAACTATTCTATGATTCTATGATTAAAGCGTTAAACTCCAACTTGACTTATAATTAGCAGAGCAGTACTTACTCATTATTGCTTTGCTATGTCCTGCTGTTTGCTTAGTTTAAAGACAGCAAAGCTATCTGTGGGCCTACCAATTTGCCAAGGTATTTCATCTCATCTTTAAGGAGCCTGCTCAAACTTAGTCCATCTTTCTTGGTCTTGAATTTAGAAGCAACAGTGACAGTGGGGATTTTATAATGGGAAAGCCTGATGGGAAGTAGAAGGAGAGCACACACAGTTCCCAGAGGCATTTATAAACTTTGATCTGGCATGATTTATGCTGAGATTCATTATATTAAATTTGTCTCATTTGGTTTTAGGTCATCTACTGAAATTATCCCTCACATATGAAATTTATTACAGACTGGGCTTTTCTTAATCACATTTTAAACTTTATCCATTTGTTGTCTCTTTTTCATCATCCAATGTACTTTTTTCAATTTATTTTTTTCCCCCTGAAAATGCTTATTTGAAGAGCAGGACATCAGCAATGATGGAATAACTGGCTGATTGACGAAGATCTCCACACTGACTCATCCATAAATGAGGAGCTAAATAAAATCAAGGATTGCAAAAGAAATAGTGAATATATAACAAGAGTTTATTTGACAGGAAAAAGACCACATCCATTTGAAACTTTACTATGTGGGATGTCTGCAGGCTTCCAAATGACTTTTGCAATTTCTTATCTTTATAAATTACTTGAATGGACCATAAACAAATCAGATAGGCTAGCAATGCAATAATGAGAAGAGGAATGACTGCACATCAAGTAGCAAGAAAGATTCAGTATCAGCTTTGTAATGTGGCTGACACCTAGGAAATATAAGTTATTCTTGATAAACATTCAGCTTTATTCAAAAGAAAAAAGTATCAAGAGCAAGAAAAAAGTAACAGAATAAAACTAGCTAAGGAGTTAAGACTTTCAAAAAAGGATCTTGGCGAATGGAATGGTGATTTGCTTGTAAGCAGTACTTTGCTTATCTGGAAAGATAAGTCGGTGAGATGGTAATATATTGTATCTTCCATTATATTAAGCATCATGCAGTCAGGTAAGTCCTATTTTACTTAAAATACACATCTGGGCTTTCTTTCCCCAAAGTTGCATATTTTAATACTTATGGTTGAGAATAAGAATTGTGCAAACATGCAAACGCGCTTACGTGGTTTCAAAACCAGTGCTGCTTTTCTCATTCAGAAACACCATTCCCCAGAATTCCTGCCAGTAAAGGTGTTGTTGGTATATTAGCTTTGCAGCTCTTCCAGACATGCAGAATTGAATTCTTGGTAACTCCCTGTCTGAAAAAAAATAGGGAAGTTCAAGCAAATGCTGATGAAAAGTTACCCCAATTGGCCAAATACATAATGCTATAACCAAAACTCTATCTACATAGAATGTTTTTCAAGTAAGGTATTTTAAAATGCAGGTTTTCTTGTGGGTATTTCAAATAAAATAGGGAAAAATCCATTCTGATATGGAAATGGAAATGAGAGCACAGAAGCACACAGTATTTAAAAAAAATTATAATATTTGTGGAGTCAGATGTGAGATTTCCCTTTGTCAATAGCAGAACTGCTGGCATCTAAAGGACCAGAATTTCATCCCTGGACTCTGTATTTAGTGGAAGGAAATAGTAGAAGTATAAGTGACAAATAAATAAATATATTCTCATGCTAAAAAAAGCTTAAAAGCTTATTAAGAGAAGACAGTGCTTATGTCAATGAAACAAACACACAGATATTTCCTTCTCCTTCATTGGCACACCGCATTACAAGTTCAGCCATGAAAACCAGCTTAAAGATGTACTTGTTTGCATTCCTTTATTCTTAAAATTTTACAAGAAAAAATAATCATAGAATCATAGAATAGTTAGGGTTGGAAATGACCTTAAGATCATCTAGTTCCAACCCCCCTGCCATGGGCATCTATTCATATCTGAAGAATTTATGAGAAGCAGATGCTTCATTATGATGCTGATGGAATTAGTAAAACATCTTTTCTATTAGGTAGTTGTTTTCAAATATCTGGTAGGAGAGATACTGAACATGAGAACTCCTGGAAACTAGAGAAGGCTGGAAGGGACTTAAACAGTTTTCCAGCATCTAAGAGCAGTTTTTTCAGACTATGGAACCAGTCTCTTCTTATGGAAGGAAGATGAGATATAGGGATCATAAAATGAAACAAGGGGCATTCTGAATTGACATAACGAGGGTGAGAAAATCACCATGAGGACAGTCAGGGAGGAAGGCAGGCTGCCCAGAGGCAGACTTCTCCCTGGAGGTTTTCAAGACCCAGCTGGAAAAGCCATGGCCAACCTGGCTTGTGCTCAGATGTGACTGTGTTTTGAGCAGAAGGTTGCACCAGAGACCTTCTGAGGCGCTGTGAGTTTCAGGTGGACAGTTTAGGCTTTTCAAGGAAAACATGTAATAGTGGAAGAGAGAAGGAATTCAAGATTATACATGAGTGCTGAATGTCAAGGTGATGTGAATAATGGAAATATTTCCTTAACCTGTCACTACTCAGAAGCACATAATGCTGAAATAGTGCAAATAATATTGTGTCAGTCAGCAGCCAGAATTTGTTTTCACATTTGTCTAAGCCAGGGCCCCCAACACCTCCAGTTTGCTGCTGGTTATGAAAACCGCTGCTCCTAACCTCCAACCTTTGTGGCCTAATACAGCTTTTGAACAAAAAGGAGAAACTTAAGTAAAACTTTTTCTTTTTTTTTTTTTTTCCACTTTTTTCTGGAGACAATTCAAAATTCCCACATAGGAAAGGGAAATAACAGATTGTGGTGGGGGGCTACGGTAGGCCCGTGGATTCTCTGACTGAAGACATGAAGTTAGAACTCAGTCTCAAAGATGTTAAAGTGTATCCATGAGAAATGAGGCACCAAAGGCATCCAAAGGCATCTGAGTGGGAAAGTAAAAGGCATCTGGAGGAGCAAGTCAGATAAGGGGAATAACTAACTACAAAGGAAGAACTTGGCAAAGCAGTGCACTTTAGTAATGCGGTAGAAGGTCATCCAAAAAGTTTGTACCATGCTATGCAAAAGGATATATAATAATTTTTATATTTTCCTTTCTTATTGCAACTTGATAAAGTGTTGGATTTTTGTTTGTCTGTTTGTTTTAAGGTTGTTTAAAGTAAGGTTTCCTTTTCATAAAAGCATGTAGGATAAAAGATTTTATCTTTTCACTTTCTTTGTCACACTCACGCAGATTTTCTTTGACATACTGTTATATTTATTTCTTTATTTAATTACAACACTTTTTCATTCTCCTTACATGAAGCAAATGTCATAGCTTAGGAAAATATGAACTTTTCTACCAACATGGAAATAAACTAAATGTCATCTTTTCCTTTTCTAGAAGTGCTATTATTCCATAAAGCACACCGGGGAACTACAGTGTTACTTTTGAAGCAAAGTGCTTCGTAACACAGATAAAGGATTACAGTCCTACCCCAAACATCAAAAATTTAAAGTAACATGGTATGTAAAAGTCATTATCATGGTAACTTTGCTAGTACGTTGTGTAGCTTTCTGAAACCTTTTTATCTGGTTTGGGACTTTTTTTGTTTTCTTATCTCTTTTTTTGAGAACATAAGCTTTTGATTATAGGCACTGTGTTTTTTGTGTATGTTTCTGCACTGTCTGATCCAGTGGAGACAAATCCCAATTTCAGCCTCAGACTTGCATTAAAGTAAAAATATGTGATAAAGCAAATGCTGGGAAGATTAGCGTGCTATTGACTCTCAGTAGGGACAGCTAACACTAACACTATTCAGTAGGACAACTGCAAAACTAGCTTTTCAGCACAGTTTCTTTATAAATACTGAATGTGATGTAGAGCTGAAAGATGAATAGATATTTCATAAAAAAAATGCTTATAGCATGTAGCTAAAGGAACTTATGCTGGAGTGTGAATGGTTTGGCTGTTAGTAGATTTACAAGGGTAGATTTCTACACCTCAGTTTCCACAACATGAACCTTCCAAAGGTTCAGGTATTGCAAATTAGAGACTTAATGGAAATTTACACCGTCAAGGATATGGAAAGATGAAAAGAAAATTAAAGTATTGTATACATAAAGCAGTATACGTTCAGTTCCTAGTATTTTCCTCATTATGCATCACCAACTTAACATCAGTGAGAAGAAATACTCTGCTGGGGGAGCCATAAATGTGACCAGGTTATAATGGAGAAAGTACTGACAAAAGGTGTCGGCTAAAATAATAGAGAGAAATGTTCTGCCAGCCTGGGAACTGCTAACCTTCGAACCTGGCCTGAGATGCCGGAACATCCTTGTCAAGGATGAGTGGGAGCCCAGATTTGCCTTTGTAAATGCATCTGGGAGCCTGGATAATCCCCGATAAGCACAAAACAAAGAAACTGCCATAATCTGCAGAACAAAGAAGCTGCTACAACCTACAAACTGACCTCCTAAGAAAGCACAAGTCAGCAACAGCTGCTCGAGGAACTGGTGTCCTACACCCACTTATGTATCCACATTAAAGATATACAAGTCACTATCTTAACATGACAAACTTCTCTCTTCAAGAACTCCCTGTGTGACCTTACCTACATGCTCCTCTGCACCTACCAGGGACATCTGATGAATACTCCGTGATGTGGATCATCTCTGAAGTGAGACTTTGTCCATCAGCAACTGGCCCCACTCCTGGGAGTGGTTTAATGGACTGTACTGGTAATACTTTGAATGGAAAATATATATATAGGCATGCATCTAAATAATCAAGCAACTCGCTTAACTAGTGGTAATTTGTAATAACTCATAAGTATACTTAACTTATTAAAATTAATTTGTAATAAACATATTAATGGAAACAAAGACTGCATGTACTTGCATATTATGGAATCTTACAAACTCATTATCACGGCCAACTTGTAGAACAAGTAACACACGTAGGTCATGGCTATGACAGTTACATACTTCCAAAGAAATCAGCCTGAATGGTTAGCTTTTAATATTAAAAAAAAGAGCAAATTATCTATTTTCTTGTAATTTCTAATCTTCATTGTTTGCTAATTTTATTCTTTATGTTAATTAAATGATTAACAGCATGTTGCCCACATTCTTGAGGAGGATTAGAAGTATCTCTTGGTTTGTTAAAATATCTCAGTTAGTCTTAAGCTCTTATAAATTTTCTTTGTCCTGATTTTGGACAAAGTTCACGTACAAATTAATACTCTTTACTTTCAGACAGCATTACAGAGTGAAATTCAACATGCTGACCATAACTGTCAGTGTTTGCATTCTCTACTGCTGTCACCTGTGTGTGTACATAAACATGCACATTTACAATACTTTACTATGACATTATTTTTCTTAACCTAAAGTCTGCTAGTCTCTGTGAAAGGCATTGTCCTGATTTGTGTTTACATTTAGCTTAAAAAGTATTCCAGGCTGTGTATCGCTTCAATTTCTGTTTTGTCTGACATACTTAGAATTCTTTTTAAAAATCTGGTTTATAATACAGACATTTAACAAAGATATTAAGATCAGTATGAATGAAGTATAAATTGAAACAGGTGTGTGTGAAATCACCAAAAGAAACAACAGGAAAAGGGTTAAAAGAATGGCCCTTGTCTGTGTAAGGGGTTATAATTTCCATTCTGGGAAGTTCACCAGTGAACATTTTGTGTTCCAGATTTTGGAAAAGCTTGAACTTTGATTAGACAAACACAGACAACTTGTTTGGGAGTGACCCTTTTTAACAGGATGGCAATTGAGTTACCTTCTGGATGTGGCCAAAGATAAACTGTAGAGATATTTTGTACTATTAAATGATAAAATATTGGTTGACCTGAAAAAAACTTCTTCTGAGAATGAAGGCAATTGTAACACGAGCTCCAAGTAAAGACACAACTTGCTTAATCTGTCCTGGTTTAAAAAAAAAAAAAAAACAAAGTATTTTTTCTGTGAAACCTGGAAATAGTGTTCTGATTGGTGACTTAGGCACTGGTTTACTTAATTTGGAGAAGGCCCTTGGAAGAAACAGAGACTGGTTCTATTGCTGAAAAAGTCACTTAGAAGAAGCATTATGCAGCTTTGTGAAATCACAGAAATATTTTTATAACACCTGCTGAAATTGAACAAAAATCTTCCATTCCTTTTAGGGTGAACTGGACTAGAACAATAATAAAAAATCCTAATGGTACAATAAATGTGAATCATAAAATGGGTTTTTTTTCTCTTTGTCGGTAAATGGTTTAGTCTCAGTCTATAAACTACATCTTAGAAGTTTCCTTTTTCTATTTTTTTTTTAATTCACAGACTTTCCACAGAAGTGGTGTAGAATTCTTCTTTGGTTTGTTTCTGCATATTTTTGACAGGAAGGAAGATTAATGGGACCATATGCTATATTTTCATCGCATTTCCTGTGGGAATGCGAATATACATGTTTTGACAAAACAAGATTTATTAAAGAAAACCCCAAAACCCCAAAACAATGTAGTGAACTTATTTATTTATCTACGTGGTTTTGGCATATCCTACCTATGTTTATTTTATTGAAACTTGAAAAAAAGATATACAGCCTCTAAAAGTCTATTAGTTCTGGAAATTTTTAATAACTGAGAATAGGAGTTTCCTGTGAAAATGTCACTTCAGCCTGTAATTGAGACCTAATTATAAGCGTGTCTTGGAAAACAAAAAATCAAAATTATTATAAAATCATCATAGAATGGTCTGGGGCGAGGGGCCCTTAAATATCATCCAATTTGAATGCCCCTGCCACAGGCACGGACACTTTCCACCAGACCAGGTTGCTCAAAGCCCCACACAACCTGGCCTTGAATGTTGCCACAAATGTGGCATCCACAACTTCTCCGGACAACCTGCGCAAGTGTCTCACCACCCTCATAGTGAAGAATTTTTTCCCAATATCTAATCTAAATCTACCTTTTTTTTTTCAGTTTAAAGCTGTTCCCCCTTATCCTGTCGGTACAGGCCCTTCTAAAAAGTTATTCTCCAGATATTTTGTAAGCCCCCTTTTGGTACTGGAAGGTCACAAGAAGGTGTCCCCAGAGCCATCTCTTTTCCATGCTGAAAAAGCCCAAATCTCTCAGCCTATCTCACAGGAGAGGTGCTCCAGCCGTCTGATTATCTCTGTGGTCCTCCTCTGGACTTGCTTCAAGTTCACCTCCTTCTTCTGTTGGAAGACCCAGAGCTGAACATGGTACTGCAGGTGAGGTCTCACGAGAGCAGAATAAAAAGGCAGAATCACTTCCCTTGGCCTGCTAGTCATACTCCTGATGAAGCTCAACATATGACTGGCTCTCTAGGCTGCAAGCACACATTTCTGGGTCATGTTGGGCAGTACCCCCAAGTCCTTCTCCTCCGGGCTGCTTTCAACCCATTCTCTGCTCATCCCATGTTTCTATTTGGGATCATCCTGACCCAGGCGTAGAATTTAGTACTTGGCATTGCTGAACTTCATGAGTCCTCATGGGCCTACTTCCCAAACATGTCAAGGTCCCTCTGGATGGCATCCCTTCCATCCAGCATGTCAACCACACCACACAGCTTGGTGTTGACAAACTTGCTGAGGGTGCACTCAATCCCAGGGTCCATACCACCAACAAAGATGTTAATCTTTGCGCCAGTTTGAACACCAGTCCCTGAGAAGCACCACTTGTCATTGTTCTCCACTTGGACATCAAGACATCAATCACAACTCTTTGAATGTAACCATCCAGTCACATATGTTTTCATGCAGTTAAGAGACATTGTTATGCCCACTTGCCTTGTTTTGTGATCCAGGCAAAGATCTGAGTTTCCAGTGCTTCCTGTTGCCTTTCAGAGATACTAGAGAAAAAATAAAGTCAGCTATAAGTGCTTTGTAGCAGACTTTGAGTAATCAAAAATGCACCTTTCTTTTACTTCAGTGGAATTTCTTCATGTGAAGTTGGGAGCAAGATTGGCCTCGATGTGACTTGTATAAGTTATACCTCATCAATTCTTGTTTTGGCAGAGAGTTAAATATGTTTAAAGAACAATAAAATGCAAGAGTATTTGCAAGGTCTCCTATAACTCCCACAGTTATAGCTCCTTAGAAAATGAGAGTCATATGCATAACAAATTAGTTAAAATTCCAAAAATCTGAGGTATATTAATGAAGTGATTAACTAGAATATCCTATGAAATCACAGTTGTTCAAACTCTTTTTGTCAAGCAGGAGCAGTCTTTCTCATGGTAATCCCTGATTTGAACAAGAGTTCTACCTCAGACTGAATTTAATTTTAAGCTCAGATTCAGGATTTAAGTTAATTACATTTATAATTCATCTTGTATCACTTTTGAAGGAATACCTGTCTGAAAAGAGTTGAAGCACACAATTGATCTGACATAGGTGACATTAAAGTATGTCTAAATGACGGTAAGGAACATCAGGAAGGTATGCGTCTTCTCCATAAAAATCAGGGAAGGTAAATCTCAGTGACATTCTGAATGAACCCCATGGTAGCTTCTACCCTTTCAGCTTCAAATTATTAAGGCCAGATTTTATTGCAGCAATCCCAGTGACTTATGAATAATATGTGTAAGAAAAGCAGATCAGAGAAGAAAGTTCACCACAAAACTAGCACAAATAAGCAAATAGCTTAATAATAAAATACCAAATAGCTTAATAATAAAATAGCTTAATAATAAAATAGCTTAATAATAAAATAATAAAATAGCTTAATAATAAAATACATAAAATACCACAGGTAATGATGAAGGAGGCAATTCAGATCTATGTCTGCTGTGATTTTATATTTTAGTTGGCTTTAGAAGAACTGAGTTTATTTTGGCTGAGCTAAATGATACTGTCAATGAGCTCAGTGAGTGTGCTATAAGGCTTTATCACAGGTCAAATGTTTGTTTCATACACAGGAAAGGAATTATATTTAAGGGCAAGACCAGACTGAATTTTCACATGACACTACTATGAACCTTATATCTGTTCCACTGGAACTTTTTCTGAAGTGTGAGCGGGTGGCCAAATCTTCACAGCCCTCAGACAAGATTTTTCTCTGTGAGCTTATAACCTGCATTATAAGCTTTTCTATGCTACTGTTTTTAAGAGGTCAAAATTGAACAGAAGAGGTTAAAGCACATGTTTGACACAGGGCAAAATATCTTGTATTCTCACTTTTTCATGTCATGAAGGGATTCAGAGCCTGTCTCTTCATACCCTGGGAAAGTCCATATACATAAAGCTGTACCTACATAGAAGAGTCACATGTACAACTGTGCAGAATGTAATTCAAGATTTTCCTGGATTCAGTAGTAGGAGACATTTTTCTCCTTCTTAGTAGCTGGTGCAGTGCTGTGGTTTTGACTTTCAGCCTGGGAACAGTGCTGGTAACACCGATGGTTTTAGTTGTTGCTAGAATAATATTTACTCTGATCAACGACTTTTCAGTCTCATGCTCTGCCAGGGAAGAGGGGAAGCTGGGAGAAAGCAGAGACAGGACACCTGACCCAAACTGACCTAAGAGGCCATAGCACGTCATTCCCAGTATATAAACTGGGAGCAGTTACCTGGAAGGGCTGGACCACTGCTTGGGTCAGACTGGGTATCGGTCAGTGGGTGGTGAGCGGTTGTATTTTCTTCCCTTGTTACTTCCCTTATAATTTTTATTATTGGTCTTAGCAGCAGTGGTTTGTGTTATATGTTAGTTACTGGACTGTTCTTTTCTCAACCCATTGGATTTACTTTCTTTCAATTCTCCTCCCCATCCCTCTGCAAGCTGGGGGAGGAAAGGAGGGGGGAGAGAGCAATCAGCTGCATGGTTCTGAGTTAATGGCTGGGTTTAAAACATGATAAGTCTAAAACTCATAATGGAGCTAATCCCTGAAGTTTGCAGGAAGACTTGTTTATTTTTTTAACCTATGAATAATAATAAGCATCATAAAAAATTATTGATTTTGTGTTGAAACACAAATGATGGATAAATATCAGGCGCTTGATCAAAAAAATCAAAAGTTTTATTTAATTTTTAATGAATACCTATTTCTCTAAGTCTTTTGTCCTCAGGTAACATCTGACAGCATTTTATTTTCCAATACATTAACAGGAAGCAAAGTTATTTGAGATATGGGCAGAAAGTGGCAGGTTATCAAAAGCAAGTTGTCAGTTTATGAAGACAGGCTGTAAAAGAGGGCTTCATAGAGAAGGGAGAAAAATGGTGAAGAAACATGGTAATGATAGGGGCACTAAGACTTTTTTCAGTGAAGCAAGCTTATTTTCAGTATCACTGAAGTCTTCTAAGCTACATCAAATGAAGTTCCAATGGAAAATATCTTTGTTGTAAAGTTTAGAAACATTCTCAGGCTTCATATGACACAGAAAGTTTTGTAGGCTATTGACTACAGTGCTCAGTCTGCTATAAAGAGGATTCCACTTAATTAAATACAAAAATTTGCCATTTTTTTGTATCTCTTAAATAAATATACACCTATGTTACAAACTTTTCGCAAACTATGATGTTATACAAAGAAATGTCTTCCTAGAGAGTTTGAGTTTTGCAAAAAAAAAAAAGCAGCAGACGGCTGTTTGTATACCTGTCAATTTTCTCTAACTGCTCATAACCTTCATTACCTTAGTAGTAATCATAACCCTGATTACTACTCCCCTTTCATAAAAATATGTAAATATGTTAATAATAATATATAATACTAATAATATATCATATATAAACATAAATAACATAATATTCAATAAGAATAATATATAAAAGAGTTTTGAAGTGTGGGAAAAGTGAGTAGATTCTGATGGCAGCTGCTTGCATATGGTGGCTATGAACTGCTGCTTGCATGTGATATTCACAAGTTCTTTTAGTCTGATTTCACTCTATAACTATGATTTGTCCTCCAGGAGGAGAGGAAGGAAAACTCTTTCTCTTTTAATCCTCTTTGGATCAGCTGCAGCTGACAGGAGTTTGAAAGCTGTCTAACTCCTTTCTCTTCTCTCACTTTCCCCTGACTGCTTTCAGGGCTGGCAAAGCTGAGGACACTGCTGCAGATGAAGCAGAGCCAAGTCTCACAGGAGCTAGTGGTAGCACAGCTGGCTTGGTAAGTCCCTGAGAGATGCTTGAATGGAAAAGTAAATCCTGAGCTGTGGAGACAGTGCAGAGAGGGGAAGTGAAGAATCCAGATAGAATCCCAACAGGATGAAACTTAGCTACTTGTGTCTTTGATACGTTGTCCATTTCTGACTTTTGCTAGGACCAGGAGCAGCAGAGAAAATCCCAGACATTGCTTTTCTGAAAACCTGCAAATGCTTGCTAACTCTGCTCTGTCTTAATGCTCCCTGCCCCTTATCACTGCTCCTTGAAACTCTCAATTCCTCACAGCTCCCTATAACTCACTATTGTCACTTCCTCTTTAACTGGATTTTCACTGTCACAAAATTAAAATATGTTGACACGAGTGCTAAATAAAATTATGGTATATCTCCTATTAAATGAAGGAAAAATCAATTCCACCTCCATAGCTCATGTTGAATGACCTCTGATACTCACACACTCTAGTACAAAGTGGTTTTAAAGTGTTGACCAGTGTCCACACAAAGTGAGAGTTTCAAGGCATTTTCTACTCTAACAAACAGATAGATATGAAATTGTAAGGCAGATTGTTCAGTGTCATCCAGAACAATCAAGAATCCTTATTCTTGCTGATAATTCTTTGAGCCGTCTGATCCTTCAACAATTTCTTTCTTAATACAAGGGCTGAAAATAACATTTCTGCATTATACATGACAGTAGTTTGCTTTAAATTGAAATGGAGTCTCACAGTACATTGGTACATTGGTTTGACTGTAAATCATAGTCTGAACTATACAGTTCGCATAAATTTTTCAGACCACAGGACTGAATTCACATCTCTGAGATGTCTTATTGCACATAATCAGTTGCAGTGTTTTTTATTTCAGTGTTGAACTAATCACCTGCTTGTGGAATTGTGATATTGTAACCTAAATATTTCCAAAACCACTTGCTCCTAATGAAAGGGCTGCAAACATTCAGATTGTCAATATAGTCATTTTTACAGAATGGCGGAATTGCTGGGGTTAGAAGAGACCTATGGATGTCCCCAGTCCACCCCCTGCTTAGAGGTGGGGCAGCTAGACCACTTTGCTCAGGAATGTGTCAAGTGAGGTTTTGAGTATCTCCATAATTTGGAACTCTATAGCCTCTCAAGACAAACTGACCAATGTTTGACCTACCTCACAGTTCAGATGGACTTTCATGTATGCTAAATTTCATCTGTTGTCATGTCCTGTCAGTGGGTACCACTGAGAAGAGCTTGACTCCGTCTTCTTTATTCCACTCCACCAGGTATTTATACGCATTGATAAGATCCTCCTGAAGCCTTTTCTTCTCCAGGCTGAACAATCCCATCTCTTTCAGCCTTTTTTCATATGGCAGATGCTCCAATCCTGCTGTCATCTCTGTGGCTCTTCACTGCAGTGCAGCACAACACTCCAGTATGTCCATGTCTCTCTTGTATTGGGGATCCCAGAACTGGACAGAGCACTCAAGTCTGTCTTACCAGTGGTGAGTAGAGGTGAAAGATTACCTCTCTACATGCTGCAGCCGTCTTCCTAATGGATCTGAGGAAACCGTTTGGCTTGTTTGCTGCAAGGGTACTATGCTGGCTCATGTACAGTTTGGTGTCTATCAGGATGACCAGGGCTTGTTCTGTCAAACAGCTTCCCAGCTGGTTGCATCCAGCTTGTACTGGTATCTGAGGTTATTCTTCCCCACATGTAGAAGTCAACATTTCCCTTTGTGGAAATTAATTGAGTTTCTCTGCACATTTCTTCAGCTTCTGAATGGCAGCATGACTCTCTAGTCTATCAGCCCCTTCTTGAGCTGCATCATCTGAAAACTCACTGAGCATTTACTTGGTCCCACATTCGAGGTTGTTAATTAAGAAGTTAAACAGTATTGCTCCTGGTACCATCAGGTATCAAGAATCCCTAGGTATCCTTAGGGTGTCACTGGTATCCTCAGGGTACACCATAGCTCAACATTATGCCTCTGATTACAGCCATATGGGTATGCAATGTCAGTAAGTTTAATTCCTTTTATTTTCCCCTTTGCCTTCTTACACTAGTGGGGCCTTCTTTATCCCTCTTCTTTTCTTTTAATGACATTATAAGCTTATGAAATATCAAACCTGAAAATTTGCTTTATATATTTTTTAACATTAAGAATTACAATTCTAAATGAAATAAAAGGCATTGTTCTTCCAGTTAGAGATCCAAAGAGAAAGAAGACTGGTAGTATAATGGTCCTGGTAGCAAAACATAGATCCAGCATTGAATTGGATTATCTGGAATGGCTGTGAAGCTCCATGAACAGAAGCCATGCTTTTTACTCCTCCAGGTAGGGACTGATAAAAGGTGAATATGCTAATTAAACCCTTCCAAGAGATGGCAGTCTACAGTTATACTTTGGGATTCCCTCTGTCAAGAGCAAAACAAGATGATACATTCTGCATAAAGCTGTAGTTCAGTGTATAAGTAAGTAGGCTCACTGCTGTGCACATCAGGAAACTTTCATGATACATGGAGGTAACACTATGGAAATTGCAGTTTAGAAATCCAATTTATCTTGCTGTGAATAGAATTGCATCTACTACAGACACCAATTAGTTTTGTTCTATAACACTGTTATAGAAATGTGACATTGAAAAACTATTTGCAAACTACTACGCATTCACATAGCTTGAGTTCATGGAGTTTAGAAAAATGTTAATTCCTGGTATATGAAGGAGATCAAAGGATTTTTTACCAACTGCAGTCAAAAGGTCAGATCACAACTGCTGAGGTAATGAAACAAGAGCTTACCTCAACTTTAGTTGCTTATACAGTTTATAAAAGCATAATGTACTGTGGATGCCTCTTTTTCTCAGCACCCACTTTCTGTCACAGCTGAGTTATGGATAGCTCTATTTTAAATCCATACCTTCATAACAGTGTCTATAATCCCAAGATTGATAAACAAATTATACCTGATATTAAAATACTTGAACATTATTTTTTTTCCCCTATGCTTTTGCAAGTGTCAAATAGAAAGTGCATTCATAAAGTATATACCACCAGTCCTGCAGAGTCTTAGCATGTTCATATTTATGTAGGTTTCTCCTGCCTACATTTAAGACGGTGACAGATGTTTTTATGTATAAAGTCTTATGAGCTGATTACCTATGACAGGAGATAGGGCTTAGTATTGTAAGAAGTTCCTCATATTCTCATATTTTGTCCGCATATGAACCATCCTTCTAGGAGAGATTAACTTCTCTTCTAAAGAATGCGTTTATACA
Source organism: Bolborhynchus lineola (assembly GCA_025448015.1). Classification (NCBI taxonomy): domain Eukaryota; kingdom Metazoa; phylum Chordata; class Aves; order Psittaciformes; family Psittacidae; genus Bolborhynchus; species Bolborhynchus lineola. Next base: position 22,110 of record JAOEHX010011411.1, read on the forward strand.
TTTTTCATTGCTTTCTCTCTTCCTAAATTCATGCTCAGTGTTATTCCTCAAGGCAGCCAGAAACATATAACAGACATCATGTAGCTCAGCCTATCTATCTGCTGGGAAGTACAGGAACTTATTTATTCCACTCATAACAATTAAAAACTGTGTCATTTGTTTTCCATGGGAGAATTCATTACCAGAAGATGGTGTTAGGCAGGATTTCCCTACACTTTTACCTTAGAAAATTTCCTCTCATTTGAGAATAAATCCTTTTTCTTTTCTTTTTTTTTAATGTTTCTTTTTTTTAAAAAAAACCCTTAATTAGATTCAGAACTCATTTGTTTCTCCATGAGTAGTCCTCTACACAGATAAATCTTCAGAACCAATGTTTCAGGGATTACATTCTATAATTTTCTCTCCTTCAGGGAAAACGCAGCATTCTTCTGAATGATGGAAGGAAGGAACTATATAGATATTTGCCTGTATCCATGACAAATGACACAGGAGCATGTACTTAACAAGCCATGCTGATGCAGGAGTCCTTTTACTCCTCTCCAGTTCCCTTCAATTTAAACATACCAAGAATGGCTGCTGTACAAAGTTCCCCTATTCTAGAATAAAAGGCATTGTAAGAGGGAGGGCAGTGTTTGCACAAGAAATTGTGCCAAAATATTTAATACAGGTCAATTTCTTTGTACAGAGACATTGTTGCTTTAGTGCAGCTTAATGAGTTACTGCTTGTAGTAAGTAAATCTATTTGCTGTGAGTTTGAGGAAGTCTGTACTGATATTAATACTGAGTAACAGTGGGAAAGACGGACTGCATCAGGATTCTCTCTGCATCCTAAGGTTGTGTTCCCACTGGCTTAAGAGCCTGTGATCCTTTCTCCCAAATTTCAAGTGCATAATCCAAACTTAAGATGTCTTATAAATATTTAGAAAAAAACCCCAGGTTTTCAGAAACTTCATCTTAGAAACACTGAGTCGAATCACCTTATCTTTCTAAGCTGTCTGAATGTCATCCAGAAAAAGAAATGCAGCTGCAGTCGATAACAAGAAACAGTCACCTCAGAGGGTGATTTACTAATTCTATTACAGGTAGAGGAAGACACGGCATGAATTCCCTTATGGGTGGGTCTGATACAGTCATTTAAAAATAAGGATTTAGTACCTTCTGAGGTAGATACCTTCTTGTATTGGGGAGATATCTATATAGGGCTGGTATTAAAAAACCCAAACCCAACAGTTATTCATACTTCTGGCTATCCAAGTGGGATAGCCTAAGACATCTAGAGCAGCATTAGAGACCTGTGTATGGGCAACTGAGTAAAGTCTGAATTGTTTGTTACTCTCTCCTGACTTGTAAAAACCTTGTTGAAGCTTTAAAAATAATTCCTGAGTGACTAAAAATGGACCAAATCTACTCAGAGCTGTCACACATCACATAGGTATATAATATGTCAGAGCCACTATTCTGTAGTGCATAGGTAGTTGCACACCTGACTGCACACCTGGCTTAACCACTTTGAATGGATGGTGTCTGTCTTGCATCTGCAGTACTATGGAGTAAGATGAGCTTGTTGAAGAGTCTAATCTAACACCTTTCCCAAACCAGCCAAAAGTAAGCCCATAATTTAACATAAAACAACAGCAATGGCTGAGGCATTGGGGGAAGCTCTAAAACAGATGCAGTCCAGGAGCTTGAGTGATATCATTTTACTTCAGTTGGCTAGTTCACCTGATAAGCAGGTAAAAAATGTAAGAGTGCTCTGTCTTTCTTAGGACTAAAGCTTTAACTGGATGATGAGATGAGCTAATCATCTGGTTTGTGCTAATATGGTCTGGTTTGTGCTAGTTTGGCCATAGTTCACAATACTGAGCTCAACATAACCCATTTTTCCCTTGCTGCCAAAGTAAAAGAAACAAATCAAAACCAAATCCCTGAAAAACCAGAAAGCCAAGACCAGCAAACAGCATTTCAAGACTATGCCTGTAGAAAAAATGTTTCCCATCAGTATCTCACAGATTGTTTACTGAGAAATCAATGGAGATAAATAACTATTGTCAATTTTGGACAGCATTTACATTTTATAGGCCTGGATTTTGAGCCTTACATTGATTTTATGATGATATAAATCCCTCACTTCAAAGGAGCTACTTGAATTAAATCTGTAACAGAACATATCAGAACCTATTTGCTTTCATTAGAGGTCTTTTCACTTCACTGGTACCGGTATTAAACAGGAATGGTCAGATGACTCCACCATGAATTGTGAGAGTATTTAATTTCATTTTAAGTACCTGCCACGTAGTTACATTGCCAAGACAAATTAATTCTGCAGACTAATTGGAAATAAAAAGAAGGCAAAGAGGAGAAATCTCAAAAAAAGGTGAAAATCTTGAGAGTGATTAAAAAATACAATTTGGGTATCTCTGTAGATATATAGAAGAGCAAAAAAAAAGTAAAGTAAATTGAATCAGATAGTCCAACTGTTCCTTTTATGTTCCTCAGAGCAATGACTGCATATGGAAAAGAAGAAGTATAGAAGTATGTACTTATGCATGTGTGAATGCAGACATTACATGTGTATATGTTAAAGTTAAGAAGGAGGATTAGTGAATCTAGGTAGGAAAAGAGGACTGTGCCAAACCTTGAATTCTTAAGTCTTTGCTCCATCTGACCACAAGAGTATGAATGAATCTCAGTCATTTTACCATTTGGCTATGGCATTGGTGCTCCTCTCCAGGGAAAATGCTGTTTTGTCTTGAGTGATTGAGAATGAGAAATAGCAGCTAAAATTTTAAAAAGTGTTAATGAAAAATTTTTCAGTTTATTGTTTCGACAGTAAATTCCAGTTCTGAGAATGCCAAAATTTTTGACAGTTTGTTGTTTTTCAGGTTCAGGGACCATTTCTAGCGCCATAAGAAGGTTTAGCACAGGAACCCTCAGGGTTCTGGGGACATGCAGCTGTTTGACAGCTTTGCCCTGCACACTTGAGAGGAGCTTCCTTTTTCTCTCCTCACTGCCCAGCTCTGGAGTGAGGAGAGGACTCTGCTGTCAGCAGCTGCCTGTTCTTCAAGGATATCACAATCTATTCCTTTCTTCCACGCTCTTAGTACTTGGGAGGTTTTGGACCATGTGCTTTGTTATTGGGATAAAATCACACGCAAAACTGTAGAAAACTCCAGTGAATTGGTACATTTGATCGCTTTCTGTCAACTGTGATGGTTCAAATACTGTATCTCCTGCTGTTTCCTCTTCTTTTACCAAGCCCTGCTTTTATTCTTTGCTGCATGGCCAGATTTTTTTTTTCAATTCTGCTTTTTAACAAACATATTTTATTTTCCAGCTAACACATGTCCATTTTTTTGGTTTTGTCTGCCACACAACACAGTTTATACTTCTTTCTCTGAAAGCTGGGCCTTGGATAAGGTCATAAGGTCTCATGAGAGCAATTAGTAAGTCTATAAAATCTCTTTTCAGAAGTTACCCAGTCCAGCTGTGTCTGCTTTTGGTTAGATGGCCTCTGAAAAAAACTGAATAGGTTTGTCTTATGAAAAGAAAAATCATGATTTACAGGCTTGTCCTAAAGGAAGAAACAAGGGAAAAAAAGAGAAAGCATAATTGGGGATGATTGATGGCCAGCTGAACATGAGCCAGAAGCGGGCCCAAGAAGGCCAACAGCATCCTGGCCTGAATCAGAAATAGTGTGGCCAGCAGGATTAGAGAAGTGATCATCCCCCTGTACTCAGCACTGGTGAGGATGCATCTCGAATACTGTGTTCAGTTCTGAGCCCTTCACTACAAAAGCAATATTGAGGTGATGGAGCATGTCCAGAGAAGGGCAACGATGCTGCTGAGAAGGAATGTCCTTTACTGATTTGATTCTGTAGGATCGCAGAAAATGCTGGAAGGACAGACGGCTTATAAATGCTGCTACTTCGCTGTGTTACATTGTGGACTTTGTTCTTCACAATGTTGGTTGTGTTTTGGAAGGTAAAGTTACTTGGCAAATAATTAACCCACTGTATAACCTGTTATCGTGTCCTCGCCTATTGTGACTATTGCTTGTTGTAAGGAAGCTTACAGGTTAAAAAAGTCTCAGACCCATTTTTGGTAATAGGAATGACAGAGCTGAAGTTCTGCTACTCAGGACCTCCTACTCTTGATAATTTGTGTGTTTGCTGGAGGATATAGTATCACCATTGATGGCAGTCGTCTCAGTGACCGAGACACAAAAACTAATGTACCTTTCTAATACCAATGAACATTCCTTAGATTCTTGAAACATAATGAAGATTAGAGCCTCGAAGGGTAGCCACAGCTCAAAGAGGAGATACTGAGGAAATGTGAAATTTTAGTCAATCTTTCTAGGAGGAAAGATGTGGTAACAAAAACAGATAAAGTTTTCACAGAAAAAATATAGAATTCTGAAGAATGGAAAAATAATAGAATAATTTCTCATTAATCATGTATCAGTTATTCTGTTAATACAACTGTTGGAACTATAGTCATGTCTTTGGGCTTTTAAACTATGTTTCTTACTAAAAAGGGAGGAGAAACGAGCTAGACTACTGCATTGTGATTCTGCATGGTCCTGAAACAATAGCATATAACTGACATGATAATGACCTGGGCCAGGTAACACTTTCTGAGAGATAGCTGGGCAAGGTTTGGGGGATTTTATGCAGTGACCATTTTAAAAATTAATATTGATAGGCCTGAATGACTTTTTGCTTCCCTCCTCTCAGGATAAGTCTTCAAAGCTGTTCCAGGAATTTCTCAAACACCCCTGTATTCTCTTAATCTATATTAGTGACATAAAAAACACCACAAAATTAAGGACCCTCAGGTTCACGCTGCTAAAACACCTCTGTGAGGGGCTGTAATGTAACCCTTTAAATATTTCAGACCTTTAAACTTAAGAAAGCAACAAGAATGAAAATCATGATTGAGAAACAGATAGTTTTACTAGTGTGGACCTTCAAGGTTCCAAGGAGCTGTCACTGTGCATCATGAATGTAGCTTTCTGGGCTACTTAACATCTCTTATTTAGCAGTGAGTAGATAGCTCTGGAGGCTTTACATATTGCAGTGCTAAAATGTTTATTGAAATGATCAACTTTTTGGTAGATTATTTTCTTCTCTTCCTAAAGCACTTCGGTAATTATACTATTTTATTACTATTATTTTAATTTCAGTTGTTACATGTCTATTTATGCAACTTTAGGTAATCTTTACGTATAAGCATCCTAGAAAATTGCATTTCACTAGCAAGAGATGTAAGAACTGAATTTTACATTCCCTTTTTTCCACCTACACATTCCTTATTCTATCCTCAGTGAACATAATGCTGACATTTTAACTATAGTATCCTCTTTATAGTACTGGCAGTACTTTGCACACCAGCATCATGTATTCTAGCAGTTCCTTCTCTATTTCGGGAGAAAAGGCATTATGAGAGCTCGAATCTTGGCACTATCCACCCTTCATTGTCTTTAGTCTTTGCAAAGATAGCATTACAGCAGTTCTCCTCAATACCACTTTCCAGGATGAGAGCTCTAGCTAACCCTGCTTGGACCTGTGGTTTCTCCGAGACTTGGCCTTTCAGATCACAAAATGTCATTACCAATGCTTTATGATATGAAAAAAAAAAGGAGTATTTTCATGTAGAAGAATATTTCCTGACTACTATGTCCCTATTTGCCAACATATGATACTCAGGAACAAAGCTGCATTGCCATGCCTATAAAAAGAACAATCATAGAAGTGCAAGCAGCCTTGACTGCCAATATGCCTTAGTAACCTTTTATATTACAGCACTGATGTTACTGTCACAATAGGTTAGGGTATGTCACCATCTCTAATATATTTGAAACCACATTTTTCAGGGCTTTATAACTTTTGTCCTGTGATAAACACAGAACTGAATCTTTATATATGGCTTGTCAGATGAAACAGATGAAGACATAGTGGCTGGAACTTGGGTGGTATATTACAACAAAATTAAAAAAAAAAACCAAACCCACAGACAGGTGAGTGTATTTCTCTCACTTTTGGTAGTACAAAAGTTGAACATTCTTAAAAGGGAGCATAAACTCTAGTCTGAAATTAGGCTCTCTACTTTTGATCCTCAAAAGGAGATTCCCCAGTTATCTGAGTGAGGTTAAACTAACATCCAAGAGCTCTCAAGACCCAGGATAGCATTACAATTTTACCACTTCTGTAAATTAAACAAGGAAGCTACTCTCTACTGGGGAATACCCCTCGCAAGAGCTGGCAAAACAGCACATTCAGAATACTGGAAGGTGCTTCTGAGGGCTGACTGGCAATTCCAACAGGAATACTAACAGGCAGACAGTCAAAGAAATGGAAAAACTGCATATCTGATGAAACAATCTGAATATGCTCTTGTAAGAGGGTCATGGCATTCCTCCTTCCCATGGGTACCCTTCTACAGTCTTCTGTGCAGTGCACGAACTGATACAGTAAACCAAGATTACTAATGTATAGCCTTCCTCATCAAAGATGACAAAGCAAGTGCTTCCAGCTAAGGTATTAATTATAATTCATAAATCTAGATAGCTATTAAAGAAGAGGAAAGAAAAGACACTCAAACAGGATTCTTAGTTTGCAGCAGCATATCTGGACAGAAACATCATGTCACTGAGGTAGTTATTCATATCAGCTCATTAAGAAGGCCAATCCTGCAATCAACAGGCTGACAGACAGATGCTTCCTCCTGCCAGAAACTCCTGCCATCATTTCCATCACGTCACAGTGCATCCTCAGGCCCCTCTGCTGATTCCCAGTTGAGAGGAGGAGCTCTCAGCTTGCCCTCTGTGTTTGGATGTGCTCATACCCACACCCTGAACATCCATCAGTAATTCTGAGTATATTGAAGGCAACAAATGAATTCCAGCATTAAATCAAAGTGAAGAAATACCTGCCTGCTCACAAGATCTGCACAATGCAAACTTTAAAATGGTGCTTCTTTCTTTTTCCAAGACTTAGGAGGTTTTATTATTAAAGTCAGACAGATAACAACAAAACAAAGCTGATTATGTGGACCATTATTTAAACTGCAACTGACAAACACACTGACAAGATTATAAAGGCAAAACGTTGCACGAGTCTATGTGGAGATGTTCTTCCCAACTGAGATGGAGGTCCTCAAGTGATATTGGAGGATTTCCTGAGGTTCACAAGCATTATCACTTAATAATAAACAGCAAATATTAATAATAAACTTTGAAAATATGTTTTATCTAATCACATCCTTCACCTTATTCAATTGTCCTGAATATTTAACTATTTGAATTCATTCCTTCAAATTGTTGTGTAAATTTAACTTTGCGAAGTGCACACTGTTTTTAAAGCATAAGTAAGTGTTGCATACTTATACAGGGAAAGAAAAAACAGTATTACTTTGAGCAATTGCAAGTAAGCAATACAGATCACATGTAACCCGGGAGTCTTTTCTCTTGAATTCCCATGCACAGTCTATCTCTGAGTCCACATAAATGCATACATTGTTCTTTCTCTTCTGTATCTTGGTTTCAACTGGAAATTTCCAAACCGCATGAATTGTTGGAAAGCACATCTACTTTGCTAGTCAATAGGCGTACATTTGTATTTGCTATTTAAACAATAACAAGGAAAGCTAATGATACTAATAAACATTTTCTGGGTTTATAATATTTTTAATAAGTTATTTACAAATGAGTCACATATAAAAATCATTCAGTGAAACTGGATATATATTTTAAAATAAATGCATGGATTACTTACAACTAGACACGTTGCAGCCTGCTACAGTGTATGAACTGAGAGAGACAAACTTATTAATATAGATATTGAATATTCTCCTATCCTAGCAGTCATCTGAATTTGGAGTTATCTTCCAAAAAAGTGTAAAAAAGATAATCTATCTATGCAGGAAGAAAATTGTGCAATAAAAACATCAAAGAAAAACAACTCTGATGTGCTCGAAACATAATTTTGTATAAAACTTTAATGAGAAATGAGAGTTAATAAAAGTCTAATCATTAAGGAAACAACTCAACAGAGAAACAAAGAGAAGATAGAGCATCTGAGAAAATCAGTAATGTGGGTTTGTAAGATTTTGCAATTATATTTGTTCCTTTGGTTTAATTACAAGGTAAGATATTAGCATACATCATTTTTATTGAGCTGGAAGGAAAGGTTTTCTCACTATATTGTACAAAAGAAAAAGTTGTTCTTGAAGATCTGTGTGTTTGTCACTAAGAAAATATACCCCTGAGGTTACTACTGTGATTTACAGCAAACAGATGTGATCAGATTATTTCTTGAAAAGTTATATTGTGTCTGTTAATATTTATAAAAGAAATAAAGCGTGCTCTGCATTATTGTGGTGGAGAATCACGGCGGTACAGAATCACTATAAAAGCTGTATCGATCACAATAAAAAAGTTAAAAAATTCTTATACATTCTTACTAAATAAGATGGCAGTATACTAAAATATTAAAACTGCAT
>JAOEHX010011420.1:8151-18831 GCA_025448015.1 Bolborhynchus lineola
GCCAGGCAGGATTTCCCCTTAGTGAAGCCATGCTGGCTGTCACCAAGCACCTTGTTGCTTTTCATGCGCCTTAGCATGCCTTCCAGGAGAATCCGCTCCAAGATTTTGCCAGGCACAGCTTTCTTCTCATTAAACTTGTCATTATGTTTTCACATTATTGATAGCAAATTTCTACCTACCGAATACACACAGTACTGCATAAGTCCAGAAAACCAATACTGGTGAACAGCTGCAGTTCCACAGCCACTACGCTCTTCCTGATTTCCAACACAAAAATGAATTCTGATGACTTATTTTCTGGAGGGGTATCAAATGAATTGTTTCAGTACTCTTTTCTGTATGCCTTGTGTTTCTCTATTTTGATGCTAGATTCACACTTATTGTTGGCAGTGTATGTGCACAGAGTAGAGGCAACACTCTATAGGCACAAAGGAATACTTATGTGGGCATGGTTCTGATCTTTCTTAACAGATTTACTTACTAGTGTAATATGAGCACACAGTAAGTTACTTTTCCTCTAATGAGCTTTAAGATAGGTAAAGGCTTTGGAAGAAAATTGATAATTTCAGGAAAAAATTTGAATACCTAAACAACTAAAACTAGTTTTCAGTAGAGTCAGAGCTAGTGATAAGATACATATATATAAACACATACATAAACGTACGCGTAAAATATATTAAAGTTATGGGAGACTCCTGGAAGTGAAATTGGGAATTTGAGCACCATAGCAGGTGGAAGATTTGAAAGAGATTTTTCATGTAACATCTCATTCTGGGTTTTCCTCATCTGAACACAGCCTGCATATAAAATCTGCTTAAGAAGCACTCTAAGGCCAGGTTGTTTCATGTCCTTCTGAATGATATTGGCAGCCCAAACGCTAGTCTTGAGAGCAGGGTCGTTATTCTCAGGAGAACAGAGCTCAGCTTGATCTGACTAGACACATCGTGTTAACTTGGACAAGGTAGGTTGCTCAAGTGGACACGGTCCAAGTCTCAGATCAATGTGAATTAGCTTGCGAATTTACTCATTAAAAAATAATCAGCTTGTCCAACTTCTGGAAACAGCATTTGGAAACAAGTGAGCAGGTGAGGTTTGTCCATTTGTCTTCTGCAACAAGTTCTAAAAACTGAGAAAGGAAAAGGAAACCTAATCACTGTGTATGAGGCAAACATACAGACAAGTTGTGAGAAATCCAGGTTAGTCAAGACATGATGATTCTAACTAGTATGAAGCTGTTCATAAGTTTACCTGATTGAAGAACTGCTCACTGCTTGTCAGAACTTCAGAGCTCTGTAACAGAATTGAAATGAGTATGTAGCAGCTTTCATTACACAGAAGCAAAAAATAATTGACAGCGACCACCTGCTGAGAGAACATCAGCACTAATGGAATGATCTTCAATTTGCAGAAGACAAAAACTGTTCTGTCATACTGATGAACAGATACTACTATACATTTGAGTTTTGTGTGTCATGAAATGCTGGAGTCCTTGAAAAGAGCACAGAAAGAAAATCATGCTCCAGGATACTCTTATAGAGCTAGCCACTCAGCCAACTGGGATCTGTGTGCCTCCTTATATGCCTAAATATGCTATTGTGACTATCCACCAATGCATATTCAAAATATGTTATGCATATACATGATTATGTACACATATCCAAAAATATGCATGCAATTGTATATGCGTGCATATACACACACGTATTTGCATATTCACGTATGATCTTGTGCTATCACAGTATATATTCATCCAAGAGGGCAAGCTGGAAAGCACAGTGAATGAAGGTCATGAAGAATCATCAAAAACAGCTCATTTTCCTGGGAAATCCTTGAAAAAGAGCAAAACTATATATGAAAATTTAAGAATCATCAAAATAGATGAAAACAACTATGTGAAGCTTTGCAGAGTCTCCAAGTACATGAGGAGTTCCAGTAAAAAACATACAAAGAGAAAAATAGCATAAAAGCTTGAAAATTTGGTATGCCCTGACAAAGGAAGGAAGAATCTGGAGGAAAAGCACATTCTGTAGAGTGCCCAGAACTGCCATGCAGACACAAAACTAACAAACCAACAAATATTTTGAAGATATTGAGAAAAATTACTCCAGATCATAAAAGGTCACTAAATTGTTTAAAAGTCAGCCATTCCTCAAACCAATTGCAATTAGAAGAGAGGAAGTATTTCAGTGTTTCTCTGCGTAGATCTATGGGCTAAATTCTTTAGAACTGTAGATGATGCTGATAAATAAATCTATGTCACAGGACCACCGCTTTTAAGCCAAATAAGGGTTTGACCCACTGAGCTGAAAATGTCTTACTGAGGATGAATATGGAGGATTATGTCTTCTAAAAAGTCAGAAATTTTGGAAAACATGGAATTTTCCGATGAATTTTCCAATGAATTTTCCGTCTATGCCCTTAACAGCATATTGTCATGAAAAGTATCTCTGTAGTTCTGACTGTGGTCTTTAATGCAAAATCTGCTAAAAGCCATCAGCATTCTGATAAGCATTTCTAAAAAAGATTAAGACTGAGGCAGCATGACAAAATTTTCCTTGTCTTCTATTTTTCTTTCCCCACCCCAGTATTTTTTTCCCTTCATCTAACGTGTTTGTTACTTTAAGCTGTGCTGCTTATTCTGCTCTATGTACAGAACATCACAGTAGAGACCCCTTTTAGAGAAATCTCATACACAGACATGTTCTCTCCTTGCACACATATAGGTGAGAGCAGAATTTCAATGTATTTCTTCACCAACAAGGGAATTTATACAATATTTGGTACTTTGCGCACACTGAGTTGGTTATCAAGACTTTGAGTTGGTCTTGATTGCTAGACTACCTTTTAGTGCCAAATTGTGAACATGTTGGATATGCTTTTCTTCTCTGCGCTTTATGGAGAAGAAGTAATTCCAGTTATTTGTGTCTTCAGTGGAATCACAGGAAACTTTAATCTAGAGAACACAGAGATAAGGCTAGTTAAAGTATGTTATAAAATAATGCACTCTTAAAATAATAATTAACGTATTTTGTAATCAAAAGCAAAGACAGTCACCCTTGACTGTAAGAGGTTTTATAATATCCATTCCATGGAAAACAGCAAATTCTCTCCTGATGGCTTGAATTCCAAACTGGACTTCAAAAAAATGCATGCTAACCAATCCACAAGTCATCTTGTGGTCAGATAAAATTCTATGGTTTCCTTAAAGAAGCATCTTGATATATGGCCTACAAACAGATGAAATGACCTAATAGCCTTTTCTGGACTTAACTCTATAAGACTATGAACACTATAAAACAATTTAAAAAGTCAACAGAGGAGTCAACATCATTTCAAACACTTTGAATCTGATTCATAGTACATCCTCAAATACATGCAAGCTGTCAATACATGTTTGCATATTAGGTTAAATTTACCTCTTCTGAAGCAGTTTAAATAAGAATGGCTGAGGATTTTGACTGCTCGATTAGGACAATCATTAAGTAATATCTTTAATCAGATGATCACTAGTGTGATTAGTGTCTTTGTGCATCTTCCACACAACTTCATCGAATTAGACATGTAGCACTGTCCCCACTTTCAGTTGTCAAGCAAGTGCAAATGACTTACTGAATGCAGAGCAGAGATTTACTCAATGTGGAGCAAAAAACTGAACTGCCTCAATTTTAATTAGTTTTTTTCTAATATTTTGTAGACAAAGAACATTTATTTTCAGCTATTAGACTAGCACTTTTAAATTAAAGGGTGAAAGCAATCTGCAATTCCTTTCCTCAGTTGTCTTCTCTATTCCACAAGGAAAATATTTATATAACAATTGTAAGCATTTTCTCATAACAAAGTTGTGCAAAAATAGAAGAAATGACAACCTTGACTTCCAGAAAAAAAAATTATTAATGAGTACTTGCAAAGCTTATATCAGTACATATACCAGTATAAGGTATAAAATGACTTACAAGTACACTTAATTGACTTCCTGATATGCATTACCATGTGTTTTCATCCATAATTATGTACTACAGATGGAAAAGGTTGTACATACTGGCTCATCTGCTATCTTACAGGAAATGCTATGCTGGAGCAGACCTGTGATTAGTTCAGCATTCTATCTTTAACACTGGACAAGGCCACATACATCAGAAGATGCAACGTACCCATGATGGAAAATGATGGAGCAATCTGTCTCCTTAAAACATGTCTTTGCTCTTGTCACCTTATGCCCTGAAGAGCAATGGTAATGGCTGAATTGATAATGATTGAAGCTTCTTATTTCAAGCTGTGAAGTTCAACAACTATAAAAAGAAATACACTCCCCAAATGAGCTGTTTGGAGTATGCCTGCTACAGTACTCCCTGAAACATATTTGCATTACAGTAGCAAAGAGGAAACACTAGACTAGATGGACTACCAGGCTGATCTAATTTGCTTTCTATTTCCTTTAGAATACGGAGAATTACATACGATTCTTCAGTTATTTTACTCTACAATTTTATACCTATACAGGCAGCCAGTGGTGGGGAGTATTAATATTTTGTGCACAATTACCTTCTAGGAAATGGATGTGAAAGATTTTACAATGGCAGAGTTAAAATACTAAATGGAAATGCTTCTTACTTTTTCAATTTAAATTCTGAGCCATGTATTTAAAGCTTAAAAAAGCAGGATTATTTTTTTTTTTAATTAAATGAGCACTCAGAATGTTGAAAAAAGTGCCAAAAGGTTCAGACAGTACCTGACAGTACAACAGCTAAATCAATACTGAAAATAGTAAAATGATGCACAATGGGGAAAACAGTCCTGATTTTTTTCTTTCCTGTTAACACTGAGGAGGAGTTACTACTGGTAGTAACTACTAGCTGTTAACCTTACTACTTAGACAAAGAACCTGCAATTATAATTAAGAGTTCTATGATAATGTTAGCTAAATATTAAAGAGTAAAAAAAACCCTAAAGAGTGAAATATAAACCCAAAATGTTTAAGAATGATAAAAGAGATTGAGCAAAATACTTCTGGTCCTCATATTCCCAAAAGGACAATTATATTTGAAAGGAAAAAAAGAAGGGAAGCAAGGATTCTCAAAGATACACAAACACTTTTGTGCAAGAACTGACTTTTAAATCTCAGACATGCAACAGAAGTAAGTGAAATCATAAATGGTAAGAAGAAGGTGAATAAGGAATGATAGTTTATTGTTTGTCATAAAACAAAAACGTAGTTAAAGGCCTGAAATCATCAGACTGGAAGGTCAAAACACGAGCTATGCTTTCACTTTGCTTACAGCTGAACTCTGTGCATGCACATAAATGATTGCCTCAGTTGACATAGGCTCAAAACGTTTCTCCTAGTTTATGGGAGGAAAAAAACCCATGAAGAATGATTCAAAGACAGTAACAGCTGACTAATGGAGACTATCAGTACACCTGAAAAATAAAACAATATGGTTGCCTCTTGCCTCTTTACTGTCTGTTTGACACTGTTTTGGTGTCAAAATTAAGGTAGTGAATTGGATGTAACTTTTTTCTGACCTGATATGGCTATGCTCATAGAATATTATAGTAAACTTCAGCTATTACAATGCCGTTTTTCAGTCTCTGTTTCCAGGATTGCTTCCTGTAACTTGTTCTTTACCAATGTGTCATTATCCTTGTTTTATTTCCTTCTTATTTTCTTAAGCTACCATGTTTAGTTCAATCTTCATGGCTGCCTCATTTTCACGTTACATTTACCAATGTGTATTGTTTATATATATATATGCATACATATATATCACATGTATGTATACAATATATAGACATGGTGTACATATACCACGGTGTGATGTAACTTTATAAAAATATAATTATTCTTAGTAAGTTTCTGATTTGTTCAAGGAACATTTTCCTGTTACTAAGAACTTCTAGGTAGTTTAATGATAATGTGTCATATATTATAGAATTGAGTTCTGACCTCTAGTGATGAATTCATATCCTTGTTGTATCAATTACTAAAATTCCAAGTATCAGGAAAATAACTGAGAAAAACAAAATCTTAAGTCTTAAGATATTTTTGGATTCACTTGCAAAAATTGATATTGATTTGAAGCAAAGTGTTTTCCCTTCTGGTAAAATATTACTGACCCAAAATAGTAACTCTGAATGTCAAGGAAATTCTTCCAGCCTCTTGTAACAGAACTTGTCCTGAATTTTAAAAGACATACAAGAGAGCTCATTTATGACTTTGCTATTTTATTATATAGTCATGCCTATGATTGATACCCTAGGCCAATATTTTAAAAGATATACATGCATTTTTCTGGCTTTTTTACTTCATACATAATAATCTGTAGGTAGAACGAAAGAAAATATTACACTGACTCCACATTTCAAAACAAGTCAAAGAAGTTTACTGTGAACTTTCCCCTTTCAGGAAATAGTTCCTAGCTTTGTCTACTGTTGTCTTGGAGTAAGAGACTTTTTTTTTCATTAGAAACAATATACATCTTTAATCAGATAATACAAACATCTCATTTTCATTGTTATTTCTCTGGTTTATGGTTTAAAATGAATGTGATACATTGCTATGCATATTGTCTTTGAAGGTATGATTTCAATGTGCTCTCTAACCTATTTGTGGTAATTGAAGACATACTGTACTTCGCTGCTTTTAACAATTTGAAGAAGGCGCAATGCGTACTTATTAGAAAAGCTGTCAATGAAATCTTTTTGCTATGGGAAGTGCAATTAAGATCTTTGAAGAACCTTATGTTTTCTGAAAGTATTCTCTATTCAGTTGTTTATTATATATACACATGACAGTATTGCTTGTTTCATCTACCTAAACACACATATGTGTCCTACTCACTGTTAAATGATAATGATACCTGACAATGTGAATTCACTTAAAGTTTTATGGAAACAAATCACTTGGCATTCTCAAGAAGATACCATTCTCACATACAGTAAAGTACAAGCTAGATTAGACAACACATTCATAAGTGACAAGCTATATATAAAAGAATGGTTTTGGATGACCCAAACACAAATGTGGAAAACAACGATGACTAAAATGAATAAAAACTAAGACTTGAAATCCATTTTGTCCATATTGGAATGTAACAAGACATGAGTTACACAAGCATGTTTTTCAGAATTTGTATTTTAAACTTTAAAAAAAATCTAAAGGAAATAAATGAAAAATTCAGTCCAATAATGCACTCACAAAAGAGGATTATTTCATGATTAGGCAGCTAGCCTGAACTTAGCTCCATCCTGGCACCTTTATTAGGAACGTTAGGAAAATCCTACATTAGGAACAAAACCAGCCAGATGACAAAAATCCAGCCAAGCTGGGTTTACACTTCTGTGTAAGAGTTCCTCCCTTATTCCCCCTTTTCTATCTCTTCCACTTACATCCTCAGAATATACCAATTAATTCCAGTCAAAAGCCTTTTAGAAATTCTTACATGTAATTCAGCAGCACAACTTTTCATTGTCACAGCAATGCTTTCTTTTGTATGTTTTTGGGGGGGTTGTGGGGTATTTTTTGGTATTTTTCCTGATCTTAAGGGATCTGGAAATATAAAATTGGAAAAGATTCTAAGAAATAACTTCCCCTGTTTTTATTGAGAATAAAGAAGAACATATGAAGAGTCTATATCGGGAGTGTTTTTCCTTCTAAATATATGTATGAAGCACTGGCAAAACCAAACAAACAAAATGAGAAAACAAATAGCAAGGGAAAAAGTCACCCCAGAACCCTCCTAAAGAAGTTTTCAAAACATTTTTATTTATAGAATGATTTCTATATCCCTATTTTCTTTTGTTGATGCTCAAAAATAAATTTTAGATGTCCATCTGTCTAGTTAGCTGGATGGTCTTTCAGCTAAATATAGTTTTCTAAGGCAAATCATGTTTTATTTTATTCTCGGTAAAGACCGAACGATGTTATTTTCTCAATCCTAACAACCCAACAGGACATCTATGTGCCTGCTGGAGTTGAAAAATGACCATTGTTTATTTGCCAGGTGTCCTGTAGACTTCCAGTTCTTTTAGCAGCTCCAACTTGAGCTCTGCTTAAGCTGCACATCATAAACAGATCTGTAAAAATTCCTTTCAAATCCATCAAGCTCTTTTTCTTTGAGAAATAGCTACCACAGCTAGGTGAACATAGTCTCACAAAAGCTACCTTAGTTTCTGAGTTTAGTTTGTGCTTGCTGGGTGAGAGTTCAATGAGACATAGCCAACGCATATTTTCCAGCTCTAAAGATTTATTTTTAAATTGCTATTTGTTGTTTTGCCAATTCATTAGGTTTACATTTCAATGCAATATAAAAGAAAAGGTAAGCAAGTCAGTGGTGGTCGGTTCAATAATGACAAAACTTAAATTCTTTAACAGAATTTTGCAACTTTATCACCAGTTGAAAACCTGACTTTCCACTTAGAGATAAGCAGCTTATATTTGATGCTGTTAATAAAGCTGTTGTTTTATTTTATTCTGAAATAACTTACTGGAAATGCCACAGCATTACTGTCTTACAAAATAACCTTCAAAACCGAATTGAAAATGCAATAACACAGTAAGTCAAAAAAATGACATATACAATTTTAATACAATGGATTTATTGATAGTAAAGTTAGTGGTAAAGTGTTAAGAAATTGCAATCACTTTGTCTTCTGTTACCTATGCAGAATGTAGTATATATGCTTTTATATAACCTGTTATATTCTCTACCCTTCATGATTTACTATCTAATAAATGTCACCATGTGACAAATTTTACCTTACATTTAGCTTTTAATTGTTTCAAACTTTTGCTGGGCAGTAGAGGCCACCAGCATTCCCAGGGCAAAACAAGCTTTCACTCTAGAAGCCTTAGTCAACAAAATCAGCTGCCAGGATGGCTGTTGACTGCTGCTTGGCAGACTGAATTATTTATTCAATCACTTACATGGAACTGAGATACAGTAGGAAAAGATTTTATGATTGCAAGTCCTATTTCTAGTATTCACACCAAATCAAAATATGTTGTTCATTATTGAAGTCTAACAGCAGGGGAAAAAGCACTATTAAGTAGAGAAATGCACTGATGAAATATGAATTTGAATGTTAGTTTTGACCCTTCACACTTCTGTCAGTGCAGTAGTTTCAGGAAGATTTTTTTTTAATTTAATACTTTAAGTATCTGTTTCTGAGTGTTTAATAAAAGTCACTGATTACAGTGTCATGAAAGAAAAGACTAAACACCATTTCTTTTTTCCTTACTTCCAACATAATTTCAGCATTTAGATTACAATTTTCCATTCTGAAGTCCAACGTATAGCTCTCAAAATGAGAGCCATGGTGAATCATTTCTATTTACTGTCTATTTGAAAGTAATTGGTAGCCTGCCATGTTGTAATAAATCATTTTTAACCTGAATAGGTGCTGTACTTATTTTAATTGTTGTTATTATTAGTGAAAGTAGTGTAAGTAATCTATGCACAGATGTTGGTGGCTTGGTTCTAACAAGAAAGAAACTGCAGGTAATGGCATATTTTTGAAACTTACTCAAAACCTCTCAGAAATATAGCAGAGATAATCACTTAACTGGACACTTAAGGAAAATGACTTCTCAAAAATTAGCATGAGCAACTCACATCCAAGATTTATAACCCTAATTTTCTTAACTCAATCAGCATTTTTTTTTTTTTTTTTGAAACAAACACACCCAGGATGGAAAGTGGCCACTATTATTTGCATTCTTGTCTGTGAGGTATTACTTTAAAAACACACCTTCAACAAAGAAATGCACACATAAAAATTTGGAAACTCCTATTTCCTTACCGTAGCTGTGCCCACTCAAATAAAATAATCAATATCTGACACCTATGGTTTCTCCTTTGCTTCATGCACCTCTGTCTCTGTCAGCCTGCTATGAATAGGCATTGCTGCTGCTGGGGTATGGGAGACAGAAGGGGCCTCACTCTCCTCACCAGTCACTGGACAGATCATATATATGATAGTGACAGTTAATTACAAGCTAAAGGTAAGTAGATTATAACTAATTAGAAAAGTGGATTAACTGACCTTCTGGAAGCATCTACAGGATTTTAAATTCTGTTATTAAAAATATCTGGAGTAAGCTGAAGCAAGTTCTAGGCTGCAGACTGGTTTATGACAAAAAAGGGTGCATTACTTCCCCACATTAATAAATCATTATCAGTCAACAGACTACTGTAAGAAGAAGTTAATTTTTTTACAAATGTTTAGAAACATTAAATTATCCCCAAAATAACAGAGCCATATCTGAAAATACCTTTCTTCCAATACTGATCTTTTCATATTAACTGAGATTGGTAAGCATTGCCACATTTACTATGTTAACTTCTACTATATTAAAACATATACAAATAATCCAACCTTTGAGGGAGGGATAGGTAAAAATTCTAATGAATATAAAATTCATTAAATTTTTTATGTTAATACAGAAATTGTCTTTAGACACTTTGAAATATTGCAGTATGAAAAACTGTCATCCCTTGAGATATCAATTTTTTTCAGCATCAAACATTTTAAAGGCTGTATCAGTATACCACAGTGTATTTTGGAGGTACGTATTGAAATATTGTGTAATTCTTCCTTGGGTTTAAAGACTTTATTTTGGGAATGTTTTTCTTTTCATTAACAAGTGCTTCATTAAGCTTCATTGACTTGTTACAGATAAAT
>JAOEHX010011422.1:0-18680 GCA_025448015.1 Bolborhynchus lineola
GGGAGCGCAGTGTCCGCGGCCCAGCGGAGGGGCTCCCTCACCCCGCACCGGCCTCACCCCAACCCAGAGCCGCGCCGTCCCCACAGCCCCTTTCCTCTCAGAGCCCTCTTCCCTCGTGGCCCCCCTCCCCTACTGCCCCTTTTCCCGCACAGCCCTGCAGCCCATGAGGAAGGGGCAGGGCCCAGCTACCCCCAGACGCTCTGGCAGAGGCCGGCTTTGCTTTCCAGGTTGGAGTCTCGCAAGCTGAGGGGCTGAGGGGTCGGGACAGGGACTCTTACACTGGCAGCAGGACCCTGTGTCCCACCACCCTCAGCCACGCTGGAGCTGCTGCCCCTGCAGGGAAAACTTCTTAGGGGTATCACCATGATCAGATAATGAGGGATGTGGCCCAATTCATCACAGATTCACAGAATCAACTAGGTTGGAAAAGACCTGTAAGATCATCAAGTCCAAACATTACCCCAGGACTACCAAGTCCAACACTAAACCAAGTAACTAAGAGCCACATATACTTAGTTTCTGAACACTTCCAGGGATGGTGATTCCACCACTTCCCTGCACAGCCTGTTCTAATTCCTGAAGAGCTTCCAGCCTTTCTGTGCTGGGCTTCAGGACTTGGTGCCCCAGCTCTTCCCGGGAGCCAGGCTGGGCGGCTGATCACAGGAGAGATGCCCAGTAGCTAAAAACACACAGAGGAGTTAGCTCCTGCAAGCACGAAGGATGTGTCTGTCAATTCTTGCTCCTGCGACCAGAGTCTGTAAGTGATGTATCTGGAGGTTACTAGAAAGCTGAAGCAAGAGTTCCATCTTCCAGCCTAAAAAACCTCTGTTGGTAGCACAGGCAAAGTTATAATTTTCTATGTTGACAGAAGAAATTAATCCCAGGCCTTTCCATGCCAGCCTTTTCCAAGCTCTCCAGTATGACTTGCTCCCTTCTGCTGCATGAGCTACTGGGAGATGATAATTCTTGTTTTCATGTCTCATTTTAAGAAGGCACACTCCCATGATTGTCTTCAATAAACAAACAGCCTTTTGTCCAGAAACACAGTGGAAATTATGGGCCACAAGTGTTCTGAAGCTCTGCTTCCGCCACTGCAAATGCTTTGCCTACAGCCCAGAGCTTGCTTTCATCTTTCCACTGTCAATCCTCCCACAAGGAACTCTAGCTAAGCAAGTGTGGACTGCACACTGCTGCACAAGCTACCCCACAGGGCCGAGGCAAAATCATCAGTAAATAATTAGCAATCAAGGGTCATAATGGCTCAGACCTTTGAATACAGCTCCTCCTGTTAATAGTAAGCCACAGAGTATTTGAGCCAATGGTCCAGGATAAGCAAGAGAGGAAGGTTTAGGGGACCCATAGCAGAGACTGTAGAAGGTTCTGAGGAAATACCTGGGATATAGCAGAACTCTAGCAGGGGTGAAGCGAGTGAAGTGAGGGAGGGGGTGTTTGGACACGCCTGAGATGGGCAGACTGAGGAAGCTGGGGCGTGAGTCACAGAAGCATGGGCAACTGAGCTGGGGCATGAGGGAGAACAAGCAACTCAAACCAACAGCTGTGACACACTCGGCAGAGCCCTGGAAATGAGTTCCGGGAGTGAAAACAGGAGAAAGGCAGTGTTTTCAGCTGGCATTTAATAGGAATCTGGCTTTGAAATTAGTAAGTTACAGACATAGAGAAGGCACATAAATTTGAAGACGGCTCTCCAAGATCAGCTACATTTTCTGCAAATAATTATTGAGAAAAAAATATGATGGCTTCTCAAAGCAGCCCATATATGCTAATCACACTGCACCCAACATGCTAATCACAACAGGGGAACACGGCCTGTTAGCTTGAAACACAGCAGATGCTGTCACACCACCAAGGGCTATTCCTGTTGCTCTGGCATACTGCAATGAGCCGTGTGGAGAAGCAGAACAGAAATGCAAGGGTAGGAGAAGTAGGAGAAGTGCAGAACCATCAGTGAGACTTCGCTACCATGCCATGGCTTGGGTCACTTGAACAAGAAGCCATATTTCAATGGGTCCTCCTCTTCCACAGTGAAGGTGGTCGTACCGATGTAAAAGGCTTCTCCTGAGACTTCCACAACAACAGTGTTGTAGTCACCCAACTTAGCTTCCTGCAGAGGGATTGAGATCAGGACAGAGGTGATGGGGATCTCCGCTCTCCCAAGCCCATGAAACACCAGGACTACCTGGCACTTGTGCAGACACCCCTCAGTGGGCACGCTGCCCTGCCCAGGTACATTCCAAAATGTGCAGCAGCTCTTTCACTACCTCACCTTGCCTGCATGAGCTCCACACCTGCACGACTGCTGCTGCTGCTGGTCTGAGCTCGTGAGCCATGGCACTGCCACAGGAAGCCAACAAGCCAGTGGCCACTCGCACCCAAAGACATCTCCCTGGGACATGTTCAGACTTTCATGGCCACATGCTGCCAGATGTCGTGGGGGTAAGGCTGGGCCTGGAAACCCGGATGCACAGATCCAGCTACTACGTCTCTGAACAACACAGTCAGCCTTTGAGCAGGGAAGAGGGGACTAAACCAGGAATCCACCCTTAGCTGCCACTGAGAATGGACTGGGCTAATTTATCTACATAAGCACTTCTCACCTCAGTCCTTTCCTTATAGCAAAGAGAGGACTTGCAGGGAAGCCATGCAACAGAACAGAGTCTTACTGTTCCTTGCTTCTATAGCTGAAAACCTTGAAAGACTGTGGTAAGACAAAACCCCCAGGCACCTCCTTCCTTCCATAGGCCCTTCCCCAGGCACAGAAAGGCTTCTCTGCTTCTCCACTGAGCCAAGGCCACAGCACTTTTCCAGCAGTCCTCCAGACAGAGGAAAGTCCAGCACCAGCCACTTGCCTTCACTGCTTTCCCTGTGAACAAGGATCCTGTGGTGCTGCTCCGAAAAGTTCTGGTCTGATTAAGCTGGATGAGTCCCTTCTGGTACTGCAAGGCGATGCGAGCTGTCACACCTGATCCTGTTGGACTTCGGTCAACCTACATTCAGAAGAGAAGGTGAACCAGCTCTACTGCTTTGGGATTTAACAGAAAACAGTATCACTCCCCTCGGTTCTCTTGGCCACCTTTATACTGCACTTGGGGGAGACCCCTGTATCTTAGGGTTTTGTACAGAATTCAGATACATCATCACAAAGAAAGGGAAAAATAAACAGGTTTGGGGTAACTTCCGAGTTGTGATCAGCTTTGTCAAACTTGTAGTGATGAATGATCTAGTAAATATTGAGGCTATTTAGGGAGCACTTGAAAGCTTCCCAGCATCATCCCATTCTTACATGTCAAGGCAGGATCAGTCATCCTTACACTAAGAGCACAGCTGGCCAGCCTGGATTTTAAAACCTCCAAAACCACAATACTGTCCAGCTTCCAAGGTGATCTTCCCAATGCTCCATACTCCTCACTGCTAAGCAATCCAATCATAACTTCCTCTGCTATTTATGTGATGTCTTCTCCACTGCAGACAAGGACAGAAGTTTATACCCCTTCTTTCCTCTCTTGCTGTCTTCATCCCCACAAGCTATTCCCTAGATGAGGACTTTAAGGACATGCACTATGTTGGGACCCCACCTCAACTCCTGAACTCTTGGGAAATTCCTACCTATGGAACATGGATATGAACCCTTTTAAAATGCCCCCATCTAAGACGTGCAGAAGTATTTCTGTCATAAGGAACTAAACCATCACGTGTTAAGTGACAGCTCTTCAGAGGAAAACTGCTGCAGAAGCAGTTATCACCACCAAAAGCAAGAAGCAGCAGAACTGTCCTCTGGAGTGGATGTAAGAAAGGATAAAGGTGATGCCTTGTGTGTTTGAGAAGAGCCCGTTCCTGTACCTGTTCATCTGCAAACACACAGATGTTGGTGGTGGGCTCCTCACTAAAGGCATCTTTCCCATCGGTCAGTATGGTGCCATAGAGAAAAGCCAGGTCTTCACTTTCAGGGTGATGAAGCTTGAACTAGGAACAGCAAAGACAGCTTCAGCAATGCATGCTGCAGCTGGGCAGCCAGCAGTACAGCTTCCTCAAGAGACCAGAGGAAAGGGACAAGGCCACACTGCTGCATTTCCACCTCTGCTTCTCCAGGCACACAGAAAGACGCAGCAGCAGGAAAGTGAGCTCCTCTTGACATGCTTGTGACGCTGGAGGAGAACTTCGAAATTCAACATAGGGCTAGAAGGATGGAACTCCCTCCCATCCTGAGCGTCTCAGGGGAATAAAGGGCCTCCATCTGGTGCAGTCACCCACAGGGAGCATGCTGGGATAACACAGTGCTCCACCATACCTGTTTCCTCACTGCTTCTGTCACTGCACTCGCCGCACTGACAAGGTCTCTGGTCTTCGAGGAGCACACATCAAGGCCCAGCTGCTCAGCGCTGAGGAAGGCATAGAAAGTACCACCATAGCCAATGTCAACCACCACCTTCCCATAACCACGGACGTCGATGGCCAAGTCTGGGCAGAAAAAGAGAGAGGTCTGAAAAAGTGAAACTGTACTGGGACATCGGCTTGCATGCAGAGTAGAGGAACCCAGTCACACACAAGGGGGGCATAGAGACAATGACTCGGATGCTCCCATGCCAGGGAGCAGCACATGACGCCTTGTGCTGTCCCTGATGGCCTTTGACAAACATCAGAACTAGGGAGGGATTTGCCAGATGCCCCTCAGGCAGACCACCAGCCCCGCCCCCAACCCCAGTGCAGCAGGCTCAGTTCCCACCTGTGGTGACAGCAAAGGCAGGCACACTGTGGAAGCGGACAGGGTTGCCGCTGCGGTGGCCATCCCAGGGCACAAAGGCAGTGATGGGCCCGCAGGGGCAGCGCAGGTGGACAGCGGTCTCGGGGCAGCTGGGCGCCGCCACCAGCCCGTAGTCGAGGGCGAAGCGGCCGAGGGCCATGACAGCGTGGCCGCACATAGCGCTGTAGCCGGCGCCGTGCAGGAAGAGGGCTGCCAGGTGGGCGCCGGCAGCGGCAGCCGCTCCTCGCACCACCACCGCTCCGTACATGCCGCCGTGCCCCCGCGGCTCGTGCATCAGCGCCCGCCGCACGTGGTCCTGCGTGGCCGCCACCTCCCTCCGCAGCGCCAGCAGCGACAGTCCTCCCACCGCCGCTGCCTCCTCCGCCGCCTCTAGCCGCGGGATGATGCGCAGCGGCTCGCCGCCCGTGTGCATCTCCACCGTCTGCAGCACCGGGCCCGAGGGCGAGTGCGGCGGCAGCCACCTCCCTTCACCTGCACCTGCACCTGCACCTGCACCGCCACCGGTACCGGTACCGGCACCCTCCGCTGCCATGGCCGCCGCGGAGCGGGGCCCGCCCGGGCCGCGCCCCCGGGGCGGAGCAGTACCCACCCCCTGCCTGACCGCTCCCGCACGGCGGCGGGGGGAGCTTGTCTGTCGTCCGAAGCGGAAGTGTCGCGTGCGGAAGTAGCTGTGTGGCTGTCGAGGGGCGGTTGCTGTGTTGCTGGGATGCTCCGTGCCGGTAGGACGGGGCGGGCCGGGGCCGGGGCCGGGGGGGTGCCACGGGTGGCCTCGGCTGCCGGGGAGCCGCGCTGTGAGGAGCTCCGGGCCGGGTAGGGGCGCCGTGGTAACACGGGCTGCGCTCTCCCCGCAGCTGTGGACATCCAGCCCGCCTGCCTCGGGCTGTACTGCGGCAGGACCGTCCTGTCAGTCAACGGCTCCGTGGAGACTTACGGGGACTGCGGGGTGAGTTCGGAGCGGGCGAGGTAAGGGCTGGGGAGCAGGGGTGGCCCCGCTCCCTCCCGCGTGGGCCCCGGCCGTGGCTGCTCGGGCCGGACCGCACCAGGCACTGGTGCTGGGAGGCTGGCGTGGATCCTGCTGTGAGCAGCATCGCGGCCCGCAGCTCAGCCCTGAGGTCCCTTGGGGACCGGGGGAAGCGAGGGCTAGGGAGGACAGGCAGAGCTTCCTTACCGAAAGCAGGAGCTGCTCAGTGAGACGTTCACTGAAGGGAGGTGCTAAACCGGAGCTGAGCCTAGGGGCTGTGAAAACTGGAACAGAACGGGGTGGAATGGAGCAGAGAGCTGTGCTGAAATCATTCTGCTTGCTGATTTATTGGAGTACTGAGGGAGAGCAAGATCTGGGGTGGGTGCAATGAAAGGGGAGCAGGAAAGCAGAGGGGAGGTGGGCAGTGGTTGTGAGTGGCCTGGTGGGCACGTGAGCTTAGTGGTGGGAGATGGTATGACAGTGGGAGGGGGAAACATAGACTTGGATGAAGCATGTTAAACATACTTCATCTTTGTTTATGTTGAGAAGGAAGAGCCACAGAGAGTGGGGCCAGTGTAACCTGAGAAATTGCTAAGTTTAACATTTTATCTCTTTAGAAGTCTGTATGTATCTTGCCCCAGCACTAGTCAAGCTGTTTTTCCAGGAACTGCAATGATTCAGTATTGGTACTCAGATGCTGTGTAAACAGTCTCTGCTTTTTGTAGGTATGCCCTAGAGGTCAAAGAACTGATGACAACAAAATCTGCCGGGAATGTATGGGATCTCCAGACTGCTATGACTGGTTGTACCTTGGCTTCATGGCCATGCTCCCCCTGGTTTTACACTGGTTCTTTATTGAATGGTATTCAGGAAAAAAAAGGTTTGCATACCCCTTCTTCAGATAAGTTATTTAAAAATAGACATCTTGTATCCACAAGTGATTGATTGGAGGTGCTGAATTGAACTGTCTAGCAGTTCATGCTGTTGTTTGTGCTGATATGGTAGCACATAACCTTTGGGCATCTGGACAGGGGTTTATTTACAAGTGTAAGAGTTCCACGGGTCTTTCTTACCAGTCATCACCCTGGGGGCATGGTCTGTATCTCTTCAAATGATGTGGTGGTACTCAGTCCATCTCTCAGTTTGGCCTGGACTGGGTTTCCCAGTAGTGAGCAGGAGTGGTGCAATGTGTGAGCCCTTCTCTCCTGGGCTAGACCTACCACCTGCAGGGGCCACGATCAGGGGTGCTGCACACATTGACAGAATGGGTTTGAGTTTCCTCTGTAGGAGTATATATACTGGGCTTTGGTCCTGGTAGCGTAACTGGCGTAACTTTTACATCAGCATAGTGCAGCAGGGAAGTTCTGTGAAAAAGGGGTTTAAAGCCACTGCTACATGCAGTCATTAGGTGCTAGACTGGAACTTTTAAGAAGTAACGACTCTGAGGCATACTAAACACCAAAACCTGTGAGAGTTTAATATGTGAATACATACCATCTTTAACAAGGACTTGCAGCTGTGAAAGTTTGCTTATATCCTATATGACAGTGTTACCCTTTCTGAAGTGTGTGGTGTCTTATTCCCAGTGTTGCTTTCTTTGAAACCACAACAGCTGAGTGGTGCTGTTCCTCACCTGACAGGATGCTTTTGCTGCAGCAAGCTTTCATTTAAGAGGCTGGAATGTTGTTCAGTCACATTTTATATGCTAAATCATCTGAGATTGTGAGTTTTCACAGTCAGCTCCAAATATTCAAGCAGAGTTGTCCTAACCTTGAGCACAGTGAGTATTAACTCTGTAGAAGGTTCTGTACTGCATAGGAACTTTCCAGTCAGCATTTAGGTTTCCTGTTGTGTTAGCAAGATAGTAAATCTCTCTGTCTACTTCCACAGTTCCCGTGCACTGTTGCAGCATGTAACCGCCTTGTTCGAGTGCAGTGTTGCAGCAATTGTTACGCTGCTCATCAGTGACCCTGTAGGCTCAGTGCATATCCGCTCCTGCAAGGTGAAGAAGCTTTCAGACTGGTACACAATGCTTTACAACCCAAGCCCCGACTACATCACCACGGTGCACTGCACTCAAGAAGCAGTATATCCGCTGTAAGCGTAAAGGCTTTTGTGCTCCTTTCCTTTGTTTCCCTTTTACACAAGTGTGTTTCTATCTGTGCCTCTTCTCAAAGAGGCAAAAAGTGTTCAGATGTAACTAGGACCAATGAGTATCAGTCTCCAAAAGTGTTTCATGCATTGAACTGGTTTATGTGTGAAAGACTTAGCAACGTCTAGTAACTTTCTGAATCATCAAAGAAGGCAGTGTAGTTTAGTAGGCTCTTCAGCTATGAAGTGTAAGACTTCGATTTTTTTTTTCTCTCTCTTTGCTGCATCTTGACCATTTCCCTTAGAAAAAGTGAGTGCATCATTCTGTGTTTGTACCCTTTGATTATAAATTCTTTGAACTTCACTGACTATCCTGAAATTCCTTGGTTCTGAGTTGAGTCTGCAGGATAGAACTACAGATTTTAAGGAATTTATCTTTTTTTTTTTTTTTTTCCTCCTAGGTACACCATTGTGTTTATATATTATGCTTTCTGTCTTGTGTTAATGATGCTACTTCGGCCTCTTCTGGTTAAGAAAATTGCCTGTGGTTTAGGAAAGTCTGATCGATTTAAAAGCATTTATGCAGCACTGTACTTCTTCCCTATCCTCACTGTGCTTCAGGCTGTTGGAGGAGGCCTGCTTTGTGAGTTCTCTCTTAATAACACTAATAAACATACCTATAAACACACACTAATAGGTGACTTATGAGAGGGAGGGGCACGACACTCTTTTTGCTTCAAAAGTAAGGATGTTGTTTAAGATTATATGAGGAGTTTTGCCTGAAAAAGTTGCTTATCAGTCGACACTCTTTTTGCTTCAAAAATAAGGATGTTGTTTAAGATTATATGAGGAGTTTTGCCTGAAAAAGTTGCTTATCAGTAGCCCTGCCCTAACCCGGCTCCTGACGAAGACTGTTTTGTCTCTGCTGGTGCTGCTAGAGACTGTGCCTTTCTCAAGAAGGGAATAGAAGGGATGTGAGAGAAAATTACATCAGAGGGAGCTCATTCCACTTTCTGCTAAGGTAGAGTTTGTCTGATTTCAGAGATGGGTCAAAGTCCAAGTTTGGAGATACCTGCTAATTTTAGGTTTGCTTCCCATAAACTTGTCACATGAAGGGGACAGGTGCCACAAAACCCCTGCTCAGCCTTGATTGCTTTTCTCATTATCTGGCTTTTTTAGTTAGTGATTTAAGTGTACAGTAACTCCACCTCGAAATAGCAGAATAAGTTTGAAAACCTAAGACTGAAGTGTTGAATAGTTGTGGTAGGCTGAGCCTTACCACTGTGTGTGTTTGATGAGATGATGAGGTGGGCTACAGTAGCTTAGTTTATTTCACACTTACGGTTTTATGTGGAAAAACTACCTCTGCTGAAATGTGTATAGAGTGTTCTTTCTCTTGCTAATGTGTTTGATGTTTGCCTTTAGATTATGCCTTCCCATACATCATACTGGTGTTGTCTTTGGTTACACTGGCTGTGTACATGTCTGCATCTGAAGTGGAGGTAGGTAAACATGTTTCCTGTGTTAGTAAACTACAAAATACTTGAATTCGAGGAGAGACCACTTTGTCTCTTGCCTTTTCTCAGCTGTGTATTCTGCATTTAAGCCTTTTTAAGACTTCTCTGAGCTGGAGGAAGCTTCTGAGAGGCTTCCCTCTTGTGGTGCACTGAGGAACTGTTCTGTGCTGGGAGGGCTCAAACCGAAGGCTTCATGCAATCTCTGTGTGCTACCTATAACACTTAAATATCAGGTACTAGGTAAGGGGATGAATGCTAACAAGTGTTTATTTTGCAAGTCTTTCAAGGATCTTCTTGTGAGGAAGAAAAGGCTTGTTGTTCTCTTCAGCCACTGGTTACTTCATGCCTACGGAATCGTCTCCATTTCCAAACTGGATAAGCTTGAGCAGGACCTGCCATTGCTTGCCTTGGTACCTGCACCTGCCCTCTTCTACTTGCTGACCGCAAAGTACACCGAGCCATCACGCATACTCTCGGAAGGTGGAAATGGACATTGAAAGGAGTCTGTGCCAAAAACACTGTCCAGATGATCAGAATTAAGCAGTGCTTAATTAATTAAGCAAGCTTAATTAAGCTTGTTACATTTTGGAAACTTCTGTTTTAAAAGAAGTTATTTATGAGCTGGACTTCTGGGTGGAACACCTGAATGAGACTGGAGAATACAAAAAAAGCTGCACTTTGTGTTCTTAAGTATCTCGTATAGATGGAAGGGAATGTCCTTGTATCTATTTATCACTGTGAATCTGTATAAAAAGCTTGTGACACATTCTAATATAGGGTTTTGCTTGTGTGTGTTTGTTTCTTAATACAGTATTTTAGGTCATATTTGAATAAAATGTTAGAGTTGGGGTTTCAGTAGACTTTGAAACAAATAGTGTCTTTTCTCTGTCTTGTACAGGAAGATAGCTGAAGCTTGTTTCCTGTGTGTAAGTCACCAGTAATGTAGTGCTATAGAGGTTCTAGAAGAAAATGCAGAGCAGTACTGAAGGTCGAAACACAGAAGGAAAAGCAATAGGAAACAATAGTGCTCTGTTTTCTCATTGTCTACTCCACCAGTGGGAATACTTTTCCTTCTATCAAAAAATAGAACATATTGAGCATGATTCCTTATGATGGAAGATAGAAGGAGAGGAAATGCATTTTTAAATACCCTAAGAAATATAGTTTGTGCTCTGTGTACTTCATGGAAATGATTAAACAGTAGTTATCCTTCCCACTAACTCCATTTTCATCTACCGTAATTAGAAATTTCCTTCTGAGATTAGACTAAATATTTGCTGACAACTACCAGGAAAACTGTGGTGCATCTGTTAACTATGTATAGGCTGGATTGCTTCTGCCCCTTTCAGCAGAGCCCCCTATGTTCCTCCTTTGAGTGTGCTTCATGCCTGTTTCATCATTTATTGGTGGTGCCAACACCTCACACCTTTTGCTGTGTGGTGCAGCTGTACCCACGCCATGGCAACAGCAGTGGTTGGAGAGGAGTGGAGGTCAGCAGCTGAGAAAGGAACAGTTCTTTATGCTGTATCACTGCTGCAGCGACAGAGACCGTTGGGATGGCTAAAGTACAAAACCAGCAGATTTAATAAAAAGAATTGCAGATTCCTCATCTCCTTCAAGAGATACCATTATATCTGCCCTATATTCATTGAAATCTATGTGAACACCTTGATGGCAATTGCTAGAGCTTCTGAGGCTGTTCAGAAATGAACTTTTAGCTTTGGTGAAGCCAACTTTCCACTGACAGACTCCAGTCTTTTCTCTGTATTGTGCAGGAAGATATCCTGTATATTAGCCGCCAGTGACGTAGTGCCATAGAGGGTCTAAAGGAAGATGCAGAACAGTACTGAACGTCTAAACAGAAGAAAGAGCACTAGGAAGATCTTCTCAACTTAAACTCTTCCGACTGTATATGTGATTTGCAAATAACAGTGTTTATTTCTGTCTTTAAGCATGACAGTAATGCCTTTTTTATTCTGTTGCCTATCAACACTGCTAATGACCGACTCCTGCCAGCAGCACAGGGGCATTGAGGTGTGTCATCTTGCCCAGGCTGCCTCAAGATGTCGCTCTCCTCTTTCTCCTCAGGAAGTTTTGATTCCGTTACTGGATACGCCTTTCCTGATGGCTTTTTTCCTGTGAAAGAATTAATGGGTTCAT
This sequence comes from Bolborhynchus lineola, assembly GCA_025448015.1. Lineage (NCBI taxonomy): Eukaryota > Metazoa > Chordata > Aves > Psittaciformes > Psittacidae > Bolborhynchus > Bolborhynchus lineola. The sequence goes on from JAOEHX010011422.1 coordinate 11,510, forward strand.
AGCTTCTAAGAACTAGGTCTTGCATGCAGAAGTAAGGTTGTATTTAGGGATTAAAGAAGTAATTGATCTCCTTAAGGAACTCAAATGCTGTCTATACTGCTACTTACAATAGGTATTTTTTTCTGCATAAAATTAAATTAGACACACTAATCTAGAAGACAGTTCTAAAAGTATGGTTTTAAAACTTGTGTTAAAATGCCATTTCTATAACTGACAGACTCATAGGCATATTTTCCTTTAAAATATCCTAGCCTGTTTTGTGCCTGCATTTGCACAGCTCTCCTGTCAGTACAGGCACAGTAGGCATGTGAACAGGCAGGACAGCACTGTGCAGGAAAAAACATTTGCAAAGGTGCAGCACTAAGGACTGTACACTTCTATGCAATACGTGGGGTTAAATGTTGGGCTATATCTTGCTTTTAAAAAGAAAAGTAACAACTCATGCCAGATAACGTGAGCTGTAGTAAGGAGTACATCTTTTGCTAGCTCTAGAGAATCCCATGTTAATTTTGAAGGCTGCAGAATGAGGGATTCATAAAAACAGAGCTTATGGGCAGTTCACCCCATGGAGCTTGCACGGCATACCCAAACACTGATGTTCCTGCCAGGCTCCAGCACTTTGGCATTGAGCAAAACATGCAATATGGAATACTAATTAATAAACTCTTTTATCAGGTTCTCTTGCTAACATTAAAAAAAAAAAAAAAAAAAGGAAAAAAACCCCATAATGGGAGCCAAAGGCAGACACAGATGAGTAAATGCACACTGTTTGGAATAACCAAGCAATGGTTTTGTGAAGGCTTCTTGTGAAGAAACCTGTCCTGCCCTTTTCACACAGAAAATAATACTGGGGCTTCAGCTAAAGCAGGATTCTTCTTTGCTGTATGTTCACTATCCTTCCCCTCTCTGCTTGAATTCCTTCCAGGGCATTCCCTTCCTCTCTAAATTCATCATTCCTCTCCCTGATTTCCTGTCACATTACCCAGACCCAATGATTTTGAAGTAGTCTGTATGCCATGGCCTTTCAGCTGTAAGAGGTATAAAAACCACATCCTGTAACAAGACAATAGTCATATTGTGACCAAACCTGTGGCTCGTTACAGGCAAGACCTCTGTGAATCAACAGGTAAAGGAGATATCTATAGTAGTTGAGTTAAAAGCAGGCTCTGAAGCAAGTATTTGTATGTGCCTAGGGCCCCTGTGTAGTATCACCCCTCTCCAAGACCAGAGAACAGAATTTAAATGGACAGTTCATTTAAATGGAAACGGCAGTCCAAATTGCCCATGTTGGGGAAACCTAATTACAGCCTTTAACTTCTTAAAAGAGGCCTATAAGAAAGATGGGGAGAGGCTGCTAAAATAGCAGGGCCTGTTGTGATAGGATGAGGGGTGATGGTTTTAAACTAAAAGATGGGGATTCAGCCTGGATGTGGGGAAGAAATTCTTTACAGTGAGGGTGGTAAAATCCTGGAACAGGTTGCCCAGAGAGGTGGTGGATCCACCATCCCTGGAGACATTTAAGGCCAGGCTGTATGTGGTTCTGGGCAACCTGATCTAGATGAAGACATCCCTGCTCATTGCAGGGGGTTTGGACTAGATGAGCTTTGTGGATCCCTTCCAACCTAAACTATTCTATGATTCGGTATAAAATTCTAGAGAGCATAAACATTAATTAGCCATATAGTCCTACAATGATAACCATGCAACCACAAGCTGTGGAAGTTGAGGGTCTGTTAGTTTTATTTATCCTTTGTGGAAAAGCTAACACAGTTCTGGAAAGATCAATGATGCTCAGGCTGTTTTACAGCCCCTTCACTGTTATTATCACAACCCATTACAAAGTAGAGATAAAAGATGGTGATATCCAAGCTGTTATAAAGCATATCTAGTTCTCCTAATAAATGTACCACTAGATCTCAATCTGCAGCATAGTGATTGGATACAGTGTGCTGCGTTACAGGGTTCTATCACAAAGTGGCGAGAATTAAGAAAAGAAAAAAAAGAAAAAGAAAGAAAAAGAAAAGAGAGTGGAAAATAAAAAGTTTAGTCTATTTTATTGTGATCATCAAGTTTAGATTTTTGGACAAGCAGAGAATCCAGTCCTTCCAGCTTATTTTGCAGCCTGCTATTAATATCACCTATCTTTTCATCTCATTGCTGAATTTCTGTTGTTAGAGCTGTCACTGTGTTCAGTAGTTCCTGCTCATCCTCCAGAAATTCCTGCAAAAGACCCCCCCCCGTCACCAAAAAACCTTCCCAAACAAAACACTAAAACACCACACCAGAACCTCACAAAATGTCAAGAAACCTGTTTTGTTTTCCTACAGCTTGACTGGCCACCAGACCTGTAGCTCTGCAAGAGGTTTGTCATCAACTACCCAATCCTTGCATAAAAAAGCAAAGTTTGCCTTTCTAACTGGTGAAAAACTTTCTTAAGTGATAGTTCGCTTTAATTCCTGTTCAAAATGAAGGCCATCCTTGGCCATCCCCAGCTGGAAAAATATTACTAGGCCGATGAAATGAATGTAGAGCAGCAATATTAGGTACAGGTTTAAGAAAGGCTTGAATATAAGACCAGCAAAAGGAACAATACCAGGAAAAATGATTTTTAAAGCCAGGACTGAAGAGAAGGCTGCATGGAGACCTCATAGCAGCCTTCCAGTATCTGAAGAGGGCCTAGAGGGAGGCTGGGGAGGGACTCTTCATTAGGGACTGTAGTGAGAGGACAAGGAGTAATGGGTTCAAACCTAAACAGAGGAAGTTTAAATTGGATATGAGGAAGAAATTCTTTACTGTAAGGGCGGTGAGACACTGGAATGGGCTGCCCAGGGAAGTTGTGAATGCTCCATCGCTGGCGGTGTTCAAGGCCAGATTGGACAGAGCCTTGGGCAGCATGGTTTAGTGGGAAGTGTCTCAGCTCATGGCAGGGGGGTTGGAACTGGATGATCTTAAGGTCCTTTCCTACCCTAACTATTCTATGATTCTATGACTTTCATACAATGCTGGAAAGCATAGGTTTAGTACCTTGCCCTGTATGACTTCAAAGACTGTAATGGCTTAGTTGCAAAATGCAATTTCACTTTTTTAATATGGCATGCAAAATGTATTTAAGCAAACCAGCACAATAGAAAACTGAAATTCACCTTTTGAGTAAATCTTTCCTGTGACCACCCCTTCTAAAGATGATCTACAACAGAGTTAGCAGTTAAAATGTGTTAAATTGCTGTGCCAAAAATAAGGCAAAAGGACTGAAGGATATTCTTCAAATCATATAACGTTTTTGTTTCTAAAATAAGTTATTAATATGTTACTGTGAAGCACTGCTATGTCTTTCAGTATTTTGCCTGTTGCTGACTTGTGTTTTACTGCTTCAGAGTTCATTGCACAAATACCTTCTTTCATCTGTGCAGTGCGCTGGGAAAAAAAAATTATTATTACTGAATACTTGCCAATCATTTCCAAACAGTTTTACTCTTTCTAGAGAGAGCAGAAAGAATAAGCTGAATATTAGCTTATGGAAATACAAAGGTTAATGTATTCCTCTGGACATGTTTTCTTTCAACAACATCATTCATTTAATCTTTAACAAATCTTAACAGTCGCCAACTTCAACACAAGCCAGCTATGTTTGTGGTACCAAACAGACTGGATGAGGATGCCGGGAAGAGCCAGAGTAGGACAGGGTGTGCGCCAACAGGGAAACTCTTCCTTACTCATTCCCCCATAATAGGATGGACTCATTCACATTGGATCAGCTCTATGAGTACCCAGCTGGTAGTGTCCCAGGTTTGGCTGAAACATGTCAGATGGCCCATGTCAGGCACGGTAAAGAGCATTCCCTGGTGCAATATAGGTGTCGGAAAATCAGAGCACCTCAGCTTCTCTTAGTGAACTGAACATGAGGAGAGGGTGCTTGTAGCATAACCAAGAGTTTTCTTCCTGAAGGGAAGCCTTTGTTTTTATAAGGGTATAATCTGATAGAGCTGCAGAGTAGCTGGTATGTAAGCACCTGCAGTGCTAGCAGGCACAGACTCTGGCAGCTGCCCTTGCACCAATAGAGCCCTGTGCTTGCAGGAGCGAACAGTGCACAGGGTTCAGATCACCTCAGAAATATAGTCCACATGGCTGCATAAACGTGGGCTCAGGTCTGGATTGCAGCCTGGTAATAGCGGGCAATAAGACCATTTTTGCTTCATGTGTTTTACAGGGAAGGAGATTCTACTACTCTGATAGCCTAGGGCCCAAAAGGTGTACAGAATATTTTCAAAAGCATATATTCCAAATTGCAGAGACCTATTCTACATCTCTTGCTCATCTTGGGCCTCTTCACACAGCAGGAGGGCCTTTTCCCATAATCCCTGCCTCAATGCAGCAGATATACTATATTGATTATTCCTCAGGGAGATGCCTTGTCCTTGGATATTCCTCTTTGCTTCCTTACAAATTAAACACCCCCACATTCATTTAAAAGGCCAGGTTTGCCTTGAGATGTTTATGTTTTATCATCTTCCATGGCCAGTTCTCTGTGAAATGAAAAATGAATACACTGAGAAGGAGCACTGTCAAGCTTCAATATAGTCACCAATCTGAATCTGCAGTTCTCGGTGTACACAATGTCAGTTTTCCTGTTCATCTCATAGATGTCTCGTTCTAGGAGCTTCATAGTCTCTGTGTGATTTTTCAACTGGCTAAGTGCAGCATCATGCTTCATTCGCAATTTATTCTTCAGCTCCAGCTGTTAATAATAAACTCTTCACTGATAACAGATCTTTAGATAGGATTTTTGTAATTAAATAAAATGCAAAGAGTTTTTGTTATGTGGCAGCTTTCATTTTAAGATTTCAAAGTACCATCTGAGACAGCCCTCTTACCAGTGAGGAGGAAGAGACACAGAGTGGGGAATCAATTGCTTATGGTCCACAAGAAATTAATCAGCTCTGACATGAAGTGACCTTTCTGCTTCAGGGTCAACCAATGGCAGGAGCATAATTTTTCTGTCACCTGAGGCTCAGGTGTACACAACTGTTTTGTTGTGCTATTTCTATTCTAATATGGTTGGAGAAACAGGTCTCCCTTTTCCAAACAGACCACTGGGGCATGAATCCTGCCTCTGACTCGCCTCATAAGATCCCTTTAGGTAGTTTATTGATCTTGTCCTTTGCTTCTCAGTAACTAGAGACATTTTAATTCTTCCAAGTAGCAGCAGAAGCTGTGAATATATTCCTTTCCCACCTAAAATTTTTGTTCTGGCAAAGAAACAGGAAAAAGCAATTTGATTTTTAGCCTGGGATGTACGGCCCAGCTTCAGGCATTTTGAACTGTTCTAACTACCCCTACAGCTATACTAGTTTTCCTCTCTTTACACTGGTGCGGATTGAATGCCTCAAGTCAGAAACAGAAGTACAGGTAAAGAGAAGAGGCAAAGCTACAGAAAAATTTTTCAAATATACATTACTAAAGCAGCAGAAATTCTTGCCCTTGCAGTAGCAAGAACCTGAATAGAAGCAGGTTTGTAAATGCCCTCAGCTCACCAGCTTCTTTTTGACTTGCCTATGTACCTAAGGAATGCAAAATCAAGCAGAAGGGCAGCTTGATATAAATTCTGTGTTATAGGCTGAGCTGAAGTCTCAGCCACGCCCCAGGATGGGAGCACAGCAACAGAGAGGAACGTAAGGTCCCAGCCCGTCTTCACTGGTCCTGGTTTCCCTGAGTGCCTGTTTTTTACCAGGAGGAAATAAATCTGGTAGTGGAAACTCTGCAGAAGTTCTACAGTAAGTTATTGCCATGTCCTTCTTGAGCTTCCCGGTAGTTTTGATTGACTGCTGAATGTGGCTTGTGGCTCGTACCTCTTCATCATTGTTTTCTACAAAGCAGAGAAAGGATTGCCCAGAGAAGCTGTGTCTGCCCAGTCCCTGGCATTTTCCAAGGCCAGGTTGGGTGGGGCTTTGGGCAACCCGGTTTACTGGAACATGTCCCTGCCTGTGGCAGGGGGGTTGGAACTGGATGATCTTTAAGGTCCCTTCCAACCCAAATCATTCTATGATTTTTAGACAGTGTTATGATTAAAGTGTTATAAATAAAACTAGGTTCTATTAGTGACTTGTTTCAGTCACTGTTATTTTTTTTCTTAAATGCTTTATTTTCCTGTTATGTCTATATTGGGTCTATAGATTCCAGTTGTTGCTAGGAACCCAATTTATATATGTTTCATGGTTCACCTGAGCCATAAGCAGACATACGGTTATGGCACACTCTTTTGAGAAAGCTCTACAATGTAGAAGACCTACTTACTACTTAGATAAAAAAGATCTGTTCAGGTCTTCATATTTTGTATGCTTCTGCTTCTCTCTGGGCTTCTTCCAAGGTTAGCTTGCTTGTGTTTAATTCTTGTTCTTTTTTAAGTAGATTTTCAGTTGCATTTTTTACGTCATTCTTTAATGAAACTAAATATTAACAATCCATCTAAGCAACATTTAATGCATTAATATTTTAACATATCTGGGGGGTACGACAGGGAACAAAACAAACAGAACAGAGGGAAAAAATGCTGAAAGTGATCCCAAGAGGTCATCTTAGTCCATCTCTCTGCTCTACAGCAGAATCAATTAGACGTAAGTGTCCACACAGATGTTTAATTTGTCCTTAAAAACCATAGTGGTAGAGATACCATGACTCAGACAACTGATTCCATAAGTTTATTATTTGTGCTGTCAGTGCTTTCTTAAAGCCTTTTTCTTAAGTTAAATCTATTGTGAGGTGGGCTGATGCCAACCTGATGAAGTTTAACCATGCCAAGTGCAAGGTCCTACACCCGGGTCGGAGCAATCCCAGGCACAGCTACAGACTGGGCAGAGAAGAGATTCAGAGCAGCCCTCCAGAGAAGGACTTGGGGGTGTTGGTCAATGAGAAAATGAACATGAGCCAGCTTCAGTGTGTGCTCACAGCCCAGAAAGCCAACCGTATCCTGGGCTGCATCAAAAGGATTGTGACCAGCAGGTCGAGGGAGGTGATCCTGCCCCTCTACTCTGCTCTCGGGAGACCTCACTTGGAGTATTGTGCGCAGTTCTGGTGTCCTCAACATAAAAAGGACGTGGAACTGTTGGAACAAGTCCAGAGGAGGGTCACGAGGATGATCATGGGACTGGAGCACCTCCTGTATGAAGATAGGATG
>JAOEHX010011423.1:6377-33892 GCA_025448015.1 Bolborhynchus lineola
AGACATTGCACAAGACCAATACCTTGTTGATTTCCACTTCAGAGAATCTCACTAATAAAATCAGCAGTGAAATTCATCCAGCTTGCTGAACTTATTTGGTATATTTAAAGTCTGTCTTTTGATTCAGGTCTACATTACAGAATATAGTCTCCCGACAATGTAATGAGCTTTGTCATTCTCACAATGTATATACTATAGCTATGGAAATCTTACTCTGCAAATTTATGCTGGTTTACCAGGAGGGTCACTGTGAGCAGCAGGCTGGATCTGCAAGGAATGAAGGTCAAATAGCTAGAAGCTTCTCCTCAGCCCATGAACTGACACAGAGTTACTGTAAGTGCTGGATAGCATGAACTGCCATTATGAAAGAGCAGTAATAAAAAACACGTTCAAGAGGGGGAAAGGCACAAGTTTTTCGTTCTTGTAGCAAACCCTGAAAATTCTTTTTTAAAACAGTATTTTCATCTTGGTTTTTATACAAACAGCAAGATTATGCAACAAAATAGAACTCAGATGAACACAAATGTAAAGCAAGAACTTGGCAGGAAAAGCTTTTACATATTAACAGCTCCTGCAGATGCTTTAAAGGAACCACAGTACTCACGTTAGGACACTTTGATCCAGAATTGATGGACATGCATATAAAGGGAGGCTTTGGATAAAATTGCATAAAAAGTCACATTTATTAGTCAAATCTAGAAAAGGCAATCCATACCCTTTCAGAGGAGTCAAAGAGCTAACATGAAGGCTGGAACCTACAATCTTTAGGTCTTGTATTATTCAGCTGAAGAAGAAGGTGATAGATTGCAGCGAATTTTCATTTTTGCTTCAGTGCTAAAATCCAGTAACTACTAGCTGGAAAAAGAGTTTTGTTTATAGAATTCATTTGGTGCTAGAAACAGCAGAATCATTCCAGAGGATGAGACTTTTGCTACAAATAGGTTGAAACAAGAGGTCACTGGATGAGAGTTATCAACATTTTTTCACATCAACAGTAAAAATATCAGAAGTTTTCATGACCCAATTACCTGAGTTTCAATAGACCAGATCAGAAATTTTATTCTGATTTTGAATTATTAAAGTAAAAAAGTAAAACTAAAATTTCAGAATCAAAATCAATTTTACATGGAAAAACAAAATGTTCTGCTTATGAAGAAAAAAATCACAGCTTTGAAGAAAATTCCTAAAAAAATGAGTGACTGAAATAGCTACTCAGAACCTCCTTTTATTTTTCCAGATTAAACATAAAATTGTGCGAAAGGATATGGCAAAGGGCTTTTTAATAGGCTAGTGAAGAAAAAAACATCTACATGCACAAACTGTACCAGTTCAACTATGTTAAACAGTTTAACATGGGGGGTGATCACACATAATTTAATTAAATCAAGATGAAATTCTATGCAAGAGAGCTATTTAAGCTGAGCTGACCTTAGCAAGTGAGTTGTTTTGTTTTAAGAGGATTAGTGTTTTAGTCCTTAAAATCATCTGATTGTCTGACTAAATACATTCATGATATGTCTGGAAATAACTACAGAGAAGTAACTACAGCTGGTCTCATAACCTAAATGGTTAAGTGGGGCTTTATACATTAGTATTATTTTCTTCTGGATGCAGCTGAGGCTCAGGTTTCCAAGGCACTTTACGAAGCACCCTGGGAATGGCAATCTTTCTTTCTCCTTTAATTTATAGCATGGAGATGCTTGCTAATGAGAAAAATAATCAAAGATCTGGAGCAACGAATTCTATCCATCCTTTAGGAATGAAAGCATGAAAATCCTTAACGATGCCACAGGCTCACATGCTAAAAGGATTGCAGATGATTCTAATTAATACAGACCACTCTGACTTTGTAACTGGCATGCACTGAAAAACACTCCCTACTTTCTAGGTCAGACATACAGACACTTGAAAGCAACTGCCAAATATCAGTCCCTAAGGTGTCTGCTTATGTTTAGAGGCTAAAAAAAAATTGGCAGGAAAAGCCTTCAGATATCTAGGGCTAAATATAAATTGAATATAAAGGAGAAGGATTGTGGCTCTTCTTGTGCAGGAACCAAAGGAGGGAAAAGACTGCAAGAAATCTGCCTTCCTCCATCCTTGTATACCAACTCACGCAGGGCAAGCAATGCTGTGTGCAAGCAGGCACTCATCCTGAGCAGCCCATGCTCATGACAGGAGGACCGGCCCACCCTGTTTCTGGTCTGTAAATGGGCTGGGAATAGGAAGCGTGAGAGATATGCAGCATCGCTTTAAAAGGTAGGATAAAGATAGCTGAGATAGCCAGGGTCTCCCCAGGCAGGGGGAGGCAGATGGCATTGTCACTCCTTCATAGATGCCAGCACGATTCAGGTCAAGAAGGCTTAAGGCACGATTTGTCCTCTAACACTGTTGGAAACTGTAAGACAAAACATGTGTGCCAAAAGATCCTGACAATGGTGTCATGCTAAATTATACTGGAAAAAAATTAACAGCTGAGGTGTGTATTTCTGCCTTACAATGTAATGGCAACATCCCACACCAAGGTCAAAGCCACTAAAGAAGAGCAGCAACACCAGCATGCCTTGAGTTATGCTATTTGCCTCAAGCCACCAAACTATTTCCCTTGACTCTCCACTGTGAAAGACTCATGTCTGCACTACACAGTGGTCCCTAGGGTTACAACCCTTCTTTTTTCTGAATAAAACACCATTCAAGTGAAGGTCACCATAATGTAGATATTTTCCCTCAGTCTTTCCTGGTGCCCTGTCTGAGTTGTGACATTGCCCTGCGCTTCCTTTTGGCTTAGCTCATTTATGAAGCACACATGCCATTAAAACAGTCATTTAAAGGCCATTTTGTACATATAAACTGATCTTAAAAAAAAAGACACCATGAAAAATCCCTGCTACTGTTTTGGCTGCTACTCCTCAGGCAACTGAACACAAGGCCACTTGTACTGGTCACAACTGAAGAAAGATCCGTATCATTTGTGAACATGGTAACACAAGGAAATGGTGGTAATGCAAAGCTGAGCAGCAATAACAGAACAGCATCGTTGCACAGAACCTGTCAAATGCATTTACTTAATGATACAGTAGCTAAGCCCTAGGCAATAACATTACGTTTAGCAGATCTTACAGAAACATGGTTTTGTTAACGGCTATGAGAGATATTTTCTAGAGTTAAAGAGAAGATAGGAAATAAAGCTGCATGGACTGCAAAAGATCATCTACTACAATAATACAACCTTCCTGTATAAATGAAATAGAGACCAGGATCCACCTTCTTCTTTTGACTTCTTCATCTGTCGAATTAAACAACAAAGCAAATATTTAAAAGGGAGAATGGCATTCTAATACCCTTTCTTCAGCTTGTCATTGTGTTACATTAGTGTACTAGGTGAGGAACTGTTTAAAAGTAAACCAGCGAAAATAAAAGCTGAGTTGCCAACACTGATTTTGCAGGCAAAAGGCCTAAAAACCACAGAACTTAAAGACTTTGGTGACATTTAGACATACTCATGAGAGATCAGCAAACAAAATCTTTGTGATTTAAAATATTATGTGGTAACAACACAACTAGAGATGCCTTTTTTATTTTAAAAAATACAACAAAACTGACTGATAGTGAGCAAGATTAAATACGAAGCTGTAAAAAGGTGAATATAACAATAGCATGCTCTGACCCACCCAGTGCCCAGGTGCTCCAGAACTACATACTTCCTTTCATCTGAGAAGCAAGAAATGTTTGTATTTGAGTCAGACATGAAGCAATGCAAGATTAACATGTCTTGTGTGTGTGTTTAGATATTCCATTATAAAGCAGAACACCTAATAACAATACAAAATGAGTAAATAATATGCTGCAGACAAAAAAAAATATATCTTTTTCTCCCTGTTCTGGACCAATACAAACTGAGGATGAACATCAACACAGTGAAAGAAAACACATCCTAGTGTATTTCTTTTTACACCCAAATGCCTCAAAATGGGCATGGTAAATGGAAGCAAATCAGAATCACATCTGATGAAAACATACATGAATGCAGACTAATATTATCAGCAAACTTCAAAATAGAATGCAAGAGAAGACATGCTCTTAACTATCAGCAAGGACATCCAACCTAATGTGACGGCTGCTACTGTGTTCTCTAGAACACAGCTGGGAACACACTCAGAGATCACACTAACTGCAAGATGAACTGACATACTGGACAAAACATTATGCCAACAGCCAAAGCCAGAGCTGGTACTGCTCCCCAGGGAAAAGTTAACCAGCACTAAATGCAGCTGTTCTGCTTCTCACGTACTGTATTTTATCTAGAAATAAAAACTGTAGTGATGATGAGGCAATCATGACTACAGAGTGGTCTAACTTCTATGGCATACTACTGCTACAGAAACAGCATATTACTGCTACAAAACCTCTTTGAGAAGTTATTTCCCTTTTTCTTTTATCTTTTATCTGCCTTTTCTTTTATCTGCTGCCTGATGCTGTGCTCAAACCCATTCTCACTGGAACTTTCATTAAATATTTACAGCTTCATTTAAGTAAGGGCTGACCCTGCTTTACTGCAAGTAAACTTCTTACACTGAAGGAAGCTAACCAATGTCAGAGCAATTTCAAAAACATCTCTGTGTTTGAAACTGTGATATCATTAACTAATCCAAGTAAGAACAATAATTATGGAATGAGTAGCTGTAGCCAGACAAACACACCAAAACCACTGGACTGTAAGAGAAACGGTACAAAATAATCCAGCTTGTCTTATTTCACAGCAGATAAAACACCACACTGAAATAACTGTCCTCTGATAGAAGGCAGCAAAAGATGAAGAATGCTTCCTATCAATCATCTTTGTCTTTATGGGAGCCCACAAAATAATCAGGCATCTAAACATATGTTCAGCAAAATATGCAAGTTAGAAAGTGAAAGGGCACAGATGAAGCTGTTGCAGAAAGAAAGGTGACCATTAACCTTCACACATCCAAAACAGCTGAGCCTGGTGCAGTTTACTGAGCAGATGGAAGGTAGGAAACCTTATACTCAGCTAACGAGATTCTCATGTTTCAAAATGAAGAGAAGTTCTGCATGCATAGGACTTCACTGCATGCACAAGCACACAACCCAGCTAAACAATAAATGGGATGCTACCACACAAACCTACCACTATAGGGTAAAAAAGCTAACTGGGAATGTATGAGAGTAGTAAAGGATACAGGGAGAAAAGAGGCCACACAGATAAACCACATCCTGGTCCACAAGTGGAGCTCCTCAAAGTGTGCAATACACCAGGGTGAACACACAGACACCCTCGGGTAATACAAGAATATATACCAGCACAGGCAAGTATTATCACATGAAAACTACCCAGCCACAGGAGTCCATCCTTCCAGCACAGATGTATTCCTGCTATTTTATGTTTAGGTGGCATGCAAAGAGCAGACCAACCCCATGGCTCTCGCTCTACCTGTATCAGGGTACTGGGGCTTTTGTAGAGAGCTGCTCAGCCCACAAGACGTGCTATTGTGCTGCTTGGCTCTGAAGCACTGTGCAAGTTTTGTCCTTGTGTACTCTCTCTGAGGACACAAATACGCAGTTCATGGCTGTGAGTGATGAGAAGATGAAATTTATGTATGTCTTAGGCATATTGAGTAGTAAAACATGTCTCCATGGGCACTATCTCTTGGCAGTTGTACTGTAACAGTACATCCTCTCCAGCACACTAAGGTAGCAAAAATTCAGAGTATCTGGTAGGGAGGGCTGAGACACATACAGTTGTCATGAAGAAGCTGAATATTAATAGCCCCAAAGAGGCAAATTTGGTTTTCACATCGTGCTACAGCACAGAAGCTCACAGCAAACATCTTTACCTCATCCCCTTTCTTTACAACATTTACTCAGATCTAGTTAGCTGGAATCTGCATTTCTGTTGCGCATATCTGTATCAGGTGACCATCAGCAACACGACACTGAGCATTAGCAAAATGCATACAAAATACTAAACCAAACAAAATACTGATCCTCAAGGAGCCTAGCATACTCTATGCCAAGGAAAATCTTCATGGGATCCTGCAAACATTGCCTTGTGGAAAACGAGACATGTCTGAATACACTGTAGCAGAAAACCCTGTGAATCAATAATCCACATGCAGAGATAGGTATCATTTCAGGCCGTGATGTAGTTTTCCTGTCCTATCTGTGTAGCACAAGCTATCAGAAAAGTGAAGTGGGATGCGCGAAGCAATGTGGAGACAGGCAAATTGCTCCATGTGCAACAACAGGGCTGTAATTCGTTCAGAGCAGCCTGCTGATAGCGAAGAGCAGCACATACCAATCCCACTCCTTAAGCACACAGTTATGGTGCAATCTGCCAGCATCAAAGTATGAGGCACCTCTGCCTACCCAGAACTGATTCTCAAAACCACCAAAAAAAAACCAAACAGTTGTCTCCCTTGTTTAACTGAACGCACTCAAAGAAAACTGTCAGTAGTTTCTAGCACAGTTACTCGCCCAACATCCACTTACTCTTACAGTTGCTGCTATGGCTCAGAGGGAAGCTTGAACGCTCCTGAAACCCAGCGTTATCCATAGTGAAAAGGTGATGACAATGTGCTACTAAAGATCAAGCAGCTAAAAAAGCCCTTATAGAAGCCTGGGCTGCAAGGACATAGATGGTTCCATAATTTAGTGCCATTACACAGTCTTCTCCTAATAAGCTTAATGGCATCAGGGAAAAGGCAGTGTCGCCCTAGCTATTGGGGTGGAGATAATGGACAATAGTCCTGCAGGACAGAAGCACTAGTAGTCCATAGATCATATGGCAGAAGGGACCATTGTGACCGTGCAGCTTTTCTTCCTGTGCAACAAAAATGCTGTTTGACTTTTCTGAATGAATTGTTGTTTGATCTTTCATCTGCCTATTGGGCAGGCACATTATCCTGAATGAGCAATGTCCAGTGACAGAAGATTCAATAAACTCTTCAGGTAAATTGCTTTAGTGTTTTATTTGCCTCACCATTAAAATTTCGGGGTCTTTATTTGTCCAGCTTCAATGATGAACACTTTGCTGCTCTTACACATTGCCTGCTGGAGACCTTCTACTCCCTATATAACTATTACCCTTGGTGAGCAAGTTGCCAGTTAGTTTTCATCTTGCAAAGTAAGACTGAGTGAAGTTTGTGGTTCCAGGATGATTGCTCCTTAACGCTGTCCAATCTCGCTAATTTATCAGTTGTCCTTCTCGAAAAGTGGATGTCAGAAACCTGGATTTCTGGACAAACTACACGTGCTCTTCTGTAAGGAATCACAGGTGCTTGCCAATAAAAACGTGCCTCAGATAGATATACTTCGTGATATTGCAGCAAATAGATTAAGTCTGATGACTACCAGAAGTGCCAACAACTCACAGACTTATGAACCCAACCTAGTTCTCCACCAGAAACTGCTGCCTCAAATGGGAACATACAAAGAATTCTTGCTTTCTTCGAAGCTTTCAACAGAGCCTCTCTCCTGCAGTGATAAAAAATCTATGACTTCACAGATCTCTTTTTTCTTTTAATATCCTTATTTTCCTCTGCAGAACACGTTAGCAATGAATAATCAGACTGCATGCAGAATTTCTGCCAGGCTCTGTGAGCTCATTATTTCTGCAGCAGCATTAGCAGCAATAACAACAGACGAGCTGTGATCTCTGAGATGGGGGCATTAGCAGCTTTGGAACTAATCTGCTCTTCTCTAATGCCTGTGCTCAGTCTACTGTTGTACAGCAGATTTGTAGCAGAACGAGGAAAATGGGAAGATCTTTCAAGCACGATGGCATGACAAGGGATCTGTCAAAAGCACCCTCTACCATAGAGACTGAAATGGAAGAATACATTAAAATGAAGCAGAATAACCTTGCTTTTAGAGACAAAGAGGCATTCACACATGCTGTAGTCAAAATAAGTTGCAAGGATGGTCTAGGCATCTCTCAGAAAATAGCTGAGGTGGTTTCATCCTGTTTACCCACTGTAATGACAAGTCTACCAACATCCTTCTCACCAAGCTGGTCCACCAACATCCTTCTCACTAAGTTTGACTACTCTATCACACACATGCTTGAGTGCACTCATTCACACAAACACGCACTGACAGCATCTTCCTGAACCCTGTGGCAAACTAACCCAACTAATTGCCACCCAATATTATCCACAGCTTACAGAGATTCACCAAGGCCTGCACCAGATGTTGTGGAATTACCACAAACCAATTACTCCAGGCAAACATCTTCAAGAGGCCTTCATGGCATACAGCTTGCCCTTTCAACACCAGAGAGGATGGCAAGCAAACTGGTGCACTACAAACAAGGTCTTGGGATTCCCACTGAATTCTTAGTATGGCCACAACTAGCCAGAAAATGGATCAGAATCAAAAGCTCACAATGCTGTACATCGTGAGCTTTGAAGAGGATAAACTCCTCCTCCCCCATAGGGACACATGGTTATGTGCTTTCATTGCTTGTTATTGACAGAGTCAAAGTGTGAGTATATGTCCCAGCAAAATGAATCCTTCAAAGGGCATTTCACTACCATAACAGTAAAGAAGTTACACCATTAAAGCTCAGAAGAAAAACAGGAATTTAGAAGTCTTTAGCCAGTGTTGTCATAGCTTCATGTAGGGCTGTGGGAAATAATTTTATGGTGAACAGCAAGCCATACTTCACTTAAAACCAATTTCTGTTTGCTCAAAGTACTTTGATTTGCTGAAATCTACTGCATTTATTTATGAATGTAGCATTACATTATACTGTTTTCTGTGTTTTGAATGGCTATATCAGAGAGGCTGGGGCTTTTCTACTTAGTAACCTGTTTCTTCTAGAGGGCAGACCTCAGAGAAGGGCTGAGGAGATTTCAGCAGCTGCTGCGCAACCTGCGCATCAGAACACATGGTGTCTGCATCTGGCTGAAGGGGAACACAACTTACTTTCAAATTACAGAAATGTGATTTTTCTAAACAGAAGGCTGGTGTGGTATAAAATCTGGTGACCAGAAGCTCTGCCACATTACTGTTCATGTCTGTAGAGGTATGGTGTCTACTCCTGAGCACTGCTAACTGCAGGGAGCAATCACTGTTTTTAAGCCATTAGCAGATCCTGGACTCTTTGGGTGCACTGCCAGCTCAGCTTTGTGTTGAATTAGTTTGATACATAAAGAGCTCATAGGAACAATATGTTACATTTCTCAAAATATACATTCAAGTTTGTTGCACCTTTTCTTACTTGAACATATGTTCTTCACCAGCAGCAGCATCCTCTCTTTTCTACTCCAGAGAAGAAATTATTTTGGCCACTTCATTTCCTATTTCAGCCATACAAAGGTAAAAAGGTTGCTCTCGTGCCCATGCCTTACACACTCCCCACAATCCCTTTCCAACATGGAGAGAGCTACTTCTCTCCCATTCTCCATTAGACTCTCATATCCACAATTTCCAAGGCAGAATTGCCAGTGCGTCCCAGGCTGTTTCAGCCTGTTTCTGTACAAGCTCCTCCCTGACATTGTCAGTGGCACACCTTGCAATGAGCAACCACACAAGAACCCAAAGCATTATACCTGGGAGCACTTCAAAGGGCAGTAGTTAATGTGAACAAAGACAACTCACATGGGTAACAGGTTCTAACACTGGACACTTCCACCCGGTCTTAGTGTATTTCCATACAGGATGACAGCTTTCTGTAGGCCACTTTAGAAGCATACATTGATCTTTTGCTTCCAGTATGAGGTCTGGGGATCATGGCTTAAGATCTACTTGCTGCATGCATTTATTTACCTCCCATCTGAGAGCAGTCTTACTGAATGGTAACATACAATGGAAAACAAAGGAACAAAAGTTCCATCAGATACAGCACATTCTCATTTACAGAAGCAAAGATAAAAATGGGGAAGTAAGAGCAAAGTGAAAAAAAAAACAACCCACATTTATTCAACACTACTGACTCTGTGTCTTACCTTCCAATGGGTCCCAGATCTCCTGAGTCCTGGCTGCCTGCGTCACTGGGTGTGCTCACTGATTTCGAAGAGGGAGACATAGGGGTTGGGACTAAATAATGAAAATAACAGGTATCCCATGTTAACACATGCAGCGACTGCACTGATGAAGAGCAGTGTCAGACAAATCAAAACCAATGTACCAAAATGATAGTGGATGAATGAATAGGAGAGTTTGAAATGGTGAAAGCAAATAAGGAAGGAAAGAAAAGGAAAAAGGAAGAGAGTCAAGTGAATTTTAAGTCTTTTGGAAGTGTTAAAATTGACATGAATTTAGAGAGGACTGAAAGCCCAAAGCGAATCTACAGCTAATCAATGGAGGAGTTCCCTGTGGAAATAAAATAGCAATTGTTTTCTTGGGCATAGTTTAAAGTTAGCTTGCAAAAGATTTTAAAGGTATGAAGAAATACCAGAGGCTTGTCAAAAAACTAAGTGAACTCTTCTGGTAAAGCCATAGAACAAGCATACTTTCCAGATTTTTAATATAATTAAAAGCCAGTGTCCATTAGAGATGGCCTAAGGCTGCAGTGTGGAAATGGCAAAAAAATTAAAAGCTAAATAAGAAAATCCAGCTAAGTTAAAATCATTTCCCAAAAATGGTGAGAACACACATTAGTTTGCTTAGTGATTGTGTTTTCTTAAGTAATTTAGGTCATATCAAGGTTCCATTTCGGGTGGGACATGATTTCAACACTCAGGGAAGTTTCCCTTTAGATAACATTTGCCCAAGCTCTAGAAATGATTTTCTCTTTGGCTTGCCAGGGCTTTTGAAGCATATTTCATGCAAAGGCAGTTTTATTTCCTGAAACAGGAAAGGAATTTCATAGCTCAAGGTCAGCCCATGTTAAAGCTCTTCAGCAAGGAAACAATAAATAAAAAAGTAAAAATACCCTGATTTCTTTTAAAATGGTTTCTCAAAATGCAAAGGTGGCTCCAGTCAGTACTTAATCAAGTATTCTTCAAAGCAGCCACATTGAATAAAACACAAAAAAGGGGGTTTAATGCAGGAGTGAAGTTTCCCATTTGGTTTAAATCATGTGTATTTCCCTTTATAGATTTAATGGAGTAAAACTTTAAACTATTTTGTTATGCTTTATAATGTATAATGACAGACCTGTCAAGAGATTTGAATTTTCCATGTGGTCAAACATTTCATGCACATTCTTACTGGAGACTGTCACGGAAATGACTGCAGCATGAAAAGTGAATTCATCTTTGCAACAGCCCTTTGGCAGGTCACAGGTATGTCACTGCTGTTCGTGTATTCCGTATTCACAGTGGGATCTAGGTATCACATGCATGTGTGAAGGCAGATTTAAATCCTCCTTTGTATATTAATCATGACTGCATATACAGGGAATTTATAGAGGACAAAATACTATTGTTTAACTAAAATGATTCATCTTACAGGTAAATTTTCAGGTGATTTTGACAGTATCAACCACAAAATAATTAGCTAAGAATTGATAATTTGCAACACAAACTTACGTGTTTAACTAATAATATGATAATATATCTTCATTTTTAGATAAAAATGAGCTTTAAATGCTACAACATTAAAAATACATCTGATTTTATAATATCACAATAAAATTTACAAAATGTATTTTATGACACATAAAAATAATCTAACCATTGCTGTTAGAAAATTCTTCTGAGGAGTGGTATTTAAAAGCTTCAATCATATCATATCATAACTTACAAAAATAGTAACTTTCTCAATAAATTCTCAATGTTGACTTATGCAAGCTATTAACTGAAATTCCAATTCAGAATGTCACAATCTACTTGTATAAACACCCAAGCACCTCTATAAGGTGCTTCCCTAAAACAAGGCTTCAGTACTTTGTTAAAATTGGAGCCCTTCCTAAATATTACAGGCAAGAATGTCTAGGGGTAAAATCCTAGGTTCACTCCCAGTGAATTTAATGACAACGCTTGATACCTCCAGAGAAGCCAATATTTTAGCTAATACAGTGAGAGTGATCCTGGGTTCAAGGGAGAAGGCGGCACAGGAAAGAAGGCAGGAAGGAAATTTCTCACTTTTCAATGGGAATTCCCACAGGACTACGTTTTTCCTTCCTTAGCAAATCCTTAATCTGAATTTTTGGAACAAAACTTGGGACTAATGAACTGCAGCATTTATAATAATATTTCATGGGTCATCAAATAAATGTGATAGAAGACAATAAAGTCCATCAGAAAAGAAATCACTGCTGGTATGCAGACCTGATCTGCATTAAGTTCACAAAATTTTTTTGAAGGAATGAAACAGATGTTTTAGGCAATGACGAGTACTCAAAAATGCCATGAACTGGTATATGTGTATGATATGGCAGGCATTCAAACAGAAGAGTTCACTTCATTACTACAGCCAAAAATCAAAAAAGCCAAGCATGCTTTAAGAGAAATAATGCATTCATTGTGGCAGAGCTGAACACTTTACAGTATGCTTCTCTTAAATACCTAGAGGTGGTTCTGGGGATATACCAATGCTCTGTAACAAAGCTTCTGTTTCTCTTCTTTTGCGGTCTAGGTCAGAATCTTCCTGAGCTGGCTCCTTCTTTTGCTGTAGATCAGCCTGAGTTAAAACAAAGCAAAGCAAAACAAAACAAAACAATACAGAAAAGTTTCATCCACGTATAATCAGCTCTAGTAATTTTGTGTGGAAAATACATATACCACTGCTTAGGTGCCTTTTGAAATTCATTTAGATATGTTTAGATAATTTATAATTTATATAATTTATGCTATATATATATCTAACACAAGTCTTCCCTGAATGCATGAAAAAACTGACCTTTGCAAGAATATTTGCAAGGATATTCCATTGCAAAACAATGGAAATCTTCTGCTTCTCATTCATCAGATGCAAGTTATTCAGCTAATGTAAAAACTGACCATAAAATAAGAGATGTAATTACTCTGAATAAAAATGGCCCCTTTCTACTTCCTTCAGGATCAAGAAATAAAATTTCATTGGGCTTCAGTGATGTAGCTTAAGGGGCCACATTTGCTCCCAAACACATGTTAACTATAAAAATACTTTCTCATAAACTTCAGCATCTAACAGAAGGAAAGGAAAGGGCTAATGTTTCTAAAATAGGATTTTGGCAGCTCTGGGCACCAACAGCCAAAACTAATGGTTCACAAGACCCCTCCCTCTTAACTTTGATATCTGTACCTCCTTGGAGCTTCCACACATTAGACTCCTCCCGCTCTGGTCTACTGGGACCTAGAAACAGGAGGAGCAACATCTGCATTAGCCAGAATCCCTCATATTTGACTCATGCTTCCCCAATTTAGTAGGGTGGAAGGAAAACACCAATACTCCTGCCTAGTGGTTCGGCACTGCAGCATAATCAGCAGAGCTGAGTGTCCCAAGCTGGATCTGGCTATTGGGGCCAGTGGAAAGTTCCAGCCACCACAAGATCTCCATGAGGTATAAAATTGGAGGCGGGGACAAAGGAAAGGATTTAATAGCTTCCTTGATTCATTGGCTTGTCTCCTTTCCCCCTAATTCATTAACAGGCTAGTAATGAACACTGAAAATGTTAATGTTTAAAGTTCTGCTTACAGAGTACTCCCCCAGTGACTCCAGGAGACTCACAGGGGGTGGGCTGGTAATTTCACAAAAATGGCTCAAATGAACAAAGATTAAAAAGACAGCCAAAACTGGAACACTGATTTCTGGGATCACATCACATTTTCACAGTAATTCCATGAAATTCATGTACAATATTAAAATGTCAGTTTAAAAGGAAACCAGTTATTAGTAAAGGATAACAGGTGCTTTAAACTATAGTAAGTGTTGACATTTGAAGGAAAGGAAACATAATCACTTAATGCTTCTCCAACTTTGCATGAAAATGAATATCCACTCCCTGTCAATTCTCACCTCTATTCCACTAAGTGACTGAATAAAAAGAAGTACAAATCCCTTAATGAAAAACCTAATGCATATTGTCAAGGACAAATAAACTAATATGTCAATCAAACTTTAAGAGAACTGAAAGATGCACCCATGCCAGAAGATGAAAATGCAATTGCAATCACATTTTACTTTGGTGGAGAATAATAATTGGAAATCTGTTACCTTAGCTAGTAATCAAACTAGTCTTCAAAAATACTACTTAGATTGTAATGGCTTGAAAAAAACCATGAGCCCTCTTCCTGTCTTTCCTTACTCTCCAATCCCTTTCCATTGAAGAGGAGGCCAGGAAAAAGCATTGTGGCAAATCAATTTTTCTTTCTACACACACGTACACATCATGTTGTCTGAACTGTTGTCATCTGACAGCCCATTGGTTTTAAAAGCAATTCCCTCACCCCAACTTTCTTGACTGAAAATAAGCATTTTGATTTTAAGGTTAGACTGATGTGGGCTTGAGGATCTCATTCCACATGACAGATAGGTACCTTGAGGTATAAAACCTCAGCAAGCCCCTTCTGCAAGCATGAGCTATCTAAAAGGCACTTCTGCATATTTACCTCTTTCTTCTTCCTTTCCTCCTCCTTCCGTTTCTTCTCTTCTCTTATCTGAGCCAAGCGCTGCTTTTTGCGCTCAAGTTCCGCTTTTAAATCACTTTTGTCTGACATTTTGGCTCTGCTGGAAAGAAAATGATTGAAACCAAGTTGAAAACAGAAATAAATGTTTTCCTTATTTACTGAAAAAATATAATTATATAAAAATATCATTTCTAAAATTGCTACAAATATATTTCTACAGAAATACTGGCCTTTGGACTATACTTACATTGTAGAAAGCAGAATATTTGTTCCACAATTTTTATTCAAGAAATTAGACTAGAATATCACCAAACATGGAATATTTTCAAATTACCTTTATTATAAAACTACTTATGTGCAGCAAACCCAGTTTTGTCTGTTGTTCAGAATAATGCTTTAATGCTTTTACACACGGAAGCTAAAGTCTTGATTTTCATCAGCTCCAGCAGCTCCCGCAGACTGCAGGGCACAGATTCATAAAAGGATTTCAATTTGAAGTACAAGAACCAGATCTGTCCCAAACAGCCCCATACATCTTGGACAAGTAATAATTTTGCTTGCAAAATTGGAAACATGATAGCTTTTGCTTCTGCAGGTACCTTGAATGGCTGCCATCCCAGGATCCCCCAGTTCCACTGGTATAGCCCCACACAGAACACCAGCTCAGTCCCAATATCCTTCACATATTCACCCCTCTGGGGAGCACTCTCACCAAACTAGGGGATATTCTGCTCAGGAATCTCCTCCATCCTTTTCAGGGAAAGCTGGGCCATTGCCCCATAAAGCTGCAGACTAGGTACAAAACCAGACAACCCAGCAAACCTGAGCTTCTCTTTAACAAAGCAGCACATTGCTCTGCCAACAGTCTCATGCTCAGGTCATCTTTCCAAGAGGCAGGACAAATGCCCAATATTCCTGATTTGATTCCAACCACACAAACTTGGCAAAAGCATTTCTTCTGAGCTTCTGAGCTGACTGCCCCTCCATTTAGTCTTAAACACAATTCTCTGTAGTACAGTGATGTGAAGCCATGTACACTCTGTTTTAAATCTCTGTCAACCTAGTTACTGTTATATGAGCCTTGAAAATGACAAGTAAAGAGATAAAAAGTCACATAATACAGAAATGCAGCCAGATCTCTGAAGAACATAGGATACCAAACTTTTTCTGCAGTTTTAAAACCCCACTCATGTACAAATCTGCAATTTAAGTCACAGATATTTAATTTCTTTTCTAACTTCATAATCATTACAGGTTGTCATCTAATTCTATCAATACTGTTCAGCACTTTATTTCAAAGATAGTCCTGACTAACAGGCATTCATAAAAAGTTAACTGCCTCTCCTATTAATTCACACATCACTGACCACATGCAACCCAAAATCAATCAGATCAATGGCAATGCCATATATACGCAATGGGAGTCTATTGTTGGCTTTATGCATGGGAAATTTAAATGGCAACTCTCTGTTAATATGATGAGAACTCCGTGCACATTACTGCCTGAGTGGGTGGATGACCAGAAAGTGAATTTATACGCTAAAAATTATTCAGTGCTTTCACCCATCATGAATTCCTGTGCAGTCTTCAGCTTTCTCCCCAAAATGATAAAAGCACAGTGCTTCATTGGCCTTGGAAGCATTTTCATTTAATGAAAGAAAAGACTAATATTTGAAATCAGAAAAGGGAGCCATTCACTGAAAATGTCAGAAATAAGAGCAACATGAGGGATGCCAAGGGACCAGTGCACCTGTATTTGTGTGTGGACCACACCACAGATACTAACACTTCCCAGTCAAACTCCTAGCTGAAGCCCTCATGCAAGAATTAAACCAGTTCAGCTCACATTGTCATAGATCCTGCACTTCAACAGAGCTGCCCCTCCTGGTCGTGTGCCTTGCAGGGCTTCCAAGGCCAGGGACTCTTGGTTCAATCCACAACAGCTCACAGTAAATGGTATAGCTAGGAAGGACATGAAACTCTTAGGAAACTGGACTATTGGGTGCCCTGGCTGTATGAGGAGGAACACAGTTTCTTTATGTCTCTCTTACTCTGGTTCTATTCATGATTATACAGTTTTCAATTTGAGAAAGAGAAATCAAAACTGCCAGGAAAAAAAGTGCATTTGATACCAAGAAAACTAAGCAGTAGCACCTTAAAATGAATCTGTGTGATCTGTTGACATCAGTGAGCTATTTTCACATGAGAAATGCCTGGAGAACAAAACAAGCTTTTTAATGGCAGATATATTTTGCTTACCAATCTGCCCAGGATTTGCGAGTCTCTCTCAGATATGGCAGAAATCCCTTTTGGGGGATCCCTATGGCAGAAGTAATTTTCCTAATCTGTTGCACACATTTGAATTCTGATTATGAAGTTCCCCCTTCACGGCCCCTTGGACTAGGTAGGGATTTTGCATCCTTTTAGTTCTGCAGTTTGGCGACAGGGAACGAGCTCCTGTTTCTATGCAAAAAATATGCAAAGATGTTTTAAGGCTTATGACAGAAACCCTGAGGGTTTGGCATCTCTTTCAAGCTGTTTGTCAGATATCCATGAATGGCTTTCTAAAAATTCGTTCCCTTGATGTCAGGGAAGCTAACTAGCTTCTCCCTGATTTGAGCATCAGCAGTTTTGTGCCTGGCCCCTTCTTTACAATACTCCAGTCAGGGTGATCAAATCCTATTATAACTTTGCCCTATTTTTAACAAAATAGATATTACATACAACAAAGATAATGTATTAAATTTCCTTCAAAGAACGTTGCGAGAGATGAGTTATAGGAAGAAATTAATCTCAAGTTACTTTCATCCTGCATATATTACAGTCATGCCCTAGCCCCCCCAAACAGCTTACCAACCTTCAAACTGGCTAGTTACAATTTTAGCACAAATTGAACACCAAGGATATATAACCATGAACACCAAGGGTATGTAACCACCTTTCTCAGGTGTCAGCAAGTCAGGAGTGAGCAAGGAGGCAAGCATACTTGA
This sequence comes from Bolborhynchus lineola, assembly GCA_025448015.1. Classification (NCBI taxonomy): domain Eukaryota; kingdom Metazoa; phylum Chordata; class Aves; order Psittaciformes; family Psittacidae; genus Bolborhynchus; species Bolborhynchus lineola. The sequence goes on from JAOEHX010011423.1 coordinate 23,881, forward strand.
CACTCTAATTGGTATTAACCATGGAGCTAACACTATTCATTAGTGGGGACAAATTTCTAATAATTGCCATTCTGAGTGCCAAAAGGCATGCCCCACCAAGAGAGATAAAGGCAAACAGTACAAAAGATTTACATTTAGCATTCCCTGCGGTGCAGAATGACAGCCCAAGGATTATGTACAAGCTAATCTTCTCCAGCCTGTGAGAAAGCATTGGTCAGAGGGAAACAGTAAGGAGCACATTTTGGAGTGAAGCAATTAAATCTCATATGTGGGCGAAGGAACACATTGGAAGAGACACACTGACATTGCAGTCAATGTAGAAACAGTTCTTTTATCACGGCAGCAGCATAGGGCTCCCCTCAGCAAGGGAGGTTCATAAACTCAGATCAAATTTTAGTTTGTTTGGCCTACTTTACTGTCAAGTGACACAGTTTTAAGAGTCCTCCCTACTGCAGGAGAGCTTACCACCCACATGCAGATGTAGCAGGATACGTGGATGTGAACCACCTTACACAGAGCACTCATCTGCACTCCTAATACTCTGAGAGAATTCTTCTTTCTAGAGACAGAAGCCTGCTCCTTTTGACTTCTAATGAAACAGGCTGTTCTACGTCAAGATGCCAGTTTCCCCTGTATTCATTAAACGTGCCTCAGAGTCCCCTCTTAGGCTTGGAAATACAGCCAATTCCACTCCCACATCAGAGGGTCGCCAGATCCACCAGGATAGCAGCCACCCAGGTGCATGCGAAGGTAGAGCTGAGGCTTCTGAGGACTGCATTATGGGACCTTACCATCTACAGGGCTTATCTCACTAAATCTGGATGTTCACGTTGTAGATGCAGAGTTATCCTCACCATCAATGCAGGTAAAATCAAAAGAGTTCGGGTACCATAGAATGTGACTCCACTTTTCCAAAAGCCATTAAGAATAAGCATGCCCCAAAGCCATCAGTTCCTCTCCAACGATGATAAAGGGTCCTGGGTGATGAGTTAAGCTCTAAAAATTTCCATTGTAAATGTCTCAGAGTAGGTAAGAAGAATCCCGACCTTAGCGTGCTCCAAGCAGTTCTTTTTAGCTTGTCAGTATATAAAAAAAGATCTTTGAAAGACCATTTACATTAATCTTAAAATAATAAAAGTATGTGCACAACCTTCTCTGCTGTACAGAACATAACACAGAATTACACCACTAAACTTATCACACAGGTACTAACATCTTACGATCATTTCATTCAGTGCATAAGCATGGAAGATACAAACAAAGGCATTTTACTCTCAACTGGACTAAACCCCATGCAAGTACTTTTACAAGTACAAGCCAGTAGACTTATTACAGTTTTATAATAAGCTACAAAGTCATTAATAATGATCAGTGTCACAATATTTAAGCAGATATTTATACTACTTAAGTGAGCACATAACATCAAAAACAGTCACAGGCATCTAAAAAGGTTTACTACAATTGCAGAATTGATTGATAAATTGATACTTGCCATAGCAATAAAACCACAGAGATGAACAAAGAGTGGCAACACACCATGTATATAGCCTGGAGTAAATGTAAGAAAAAACATCCATGAAGTGACCAATGTACAATGAATAAAATAAAATCAAGGAAAATTATGACATTGGACGCTTTTTATAAGCAGAAAAAGAAAGTAAGATGCAACAACTCCCTCCTCTTAAAGCCTGTTCATTCTATCTCCTAGAATAGCATCTTGTCTGTATGTTCATCTAAAAGGAAACCTATATTTCCAACTCTGGTAGGAGACAAAAAAGCCTACATGTTTTACTGCTTTTTGGTGTATGGGTGATTTTTACACGCTGTTCATTCAGTAGGCTGCATTAGAGTAGAACTATATTCACCACTTCATGACAATGTCTTTCCTGCTTTGTGACTTATGTTGCCCTTTTCATAATTATGACCATTAAGGGGTTCATTAAGTGATGTTACATATGGCATTAGTCATCCTATGCAACTAATTATAAATAATTGATTCATTAATATACTTTTCTAAAATAAATAGGCAGCATCCAGTACTTGTAGATGCTGTACATGTATTATTCATGTGCCTTCATAAAGAGCCAGATAGTCTTGAGTCCAAAAATGTACAATGTCTTTAGTTGAAATGCAAAGGAATTTGCACAATAAAATACATTACTCAATGATTTTTGGCTTTAAAGAATGGGTTTATAGAGTGGGAGTACCATTGCTACTGAAACAGGCTGTGTGGATAACAGTTTGAGAGCAGCCCTGGGAAGAAGGACTTGGGGTGCTGGCTGCTGAGAACCTCAACATGAGCTACCTTCAGTGTGCGCTCGCAGCCCGGAAACCAGCCTTATCCTGGGCTGCATCAAAAGAAGCATGACCAGCAGGTAGAAGGAGGTGATCCTGCCCCTCTACTCTGCTTTCCTGAGACCCCACCTGCAGTACTGCATTCAGCTCTGGGGCCCCCAACACAAAAGGGATGGGGACCTGCTTGAGTGAGTCCAGAGGAAGGCCAGGAAGATGATCAGAAGGCTGGAGCAGTTTTAAACTGAAAGAAGGTAGATTTAGATTAGATATTAAGAAGAAATTCTTTACTATGTGGGTGGTGGGACACTGAAACAGGTTGTGCCAGAGCAGCTGTGGCTGCCCCACCCCTGGCAGTGTTCAAGGCCAGGCTGCACAGGGCTTTGAGCAACCTGGTCCAGTGGAAAGTGCCCTTGCCCATGGCAGTGGTTTGGTTTGGAACTGGAGTAGCTTTAAGGTCCCTTCCAGCCTTAACCATTCTGGGATTCTGTGAAACAACTACATACAGAGTTTTCTACTGAAAAAAGAAAAAAGGATTAATTTCTACTAGACAACATATTTTTCTCTATTTTGTACAAACTAACACATTCCCTACAGTTAGGAATATTATACATCTTCATAACAGAAAAAAATTCCCATGGGCTCTACCTATAACTTTTACAAGGGTAAAGTGTGCATGCAAAGTAAGAAATTGAACAAAGCAGTTGAATATCTTTGGTCTGTAAGAAACCACAGGGGAGCTGTTGCCCTAGCATAAATGCATTCTAATACATGGCATTCATTTGAAAATAATGATTGAAACACGCTTCAAATGTGCAAGAAGGGCTGGAATCATCTTCTTGACAGCAATTTCTAAGTAAACATATGAGTACTTCTTTCCATCATGCATCAGAATTTGTACTTGACTTCAGTCAAATAACATAAATACTTGTGCTAAATAAGCATATAAATATTTACAAGATCACAACAATGGGCAAATATTTGCAGCTGCAAAAACTTTGCATTTTCAGTATTTTAAGGAATCTCCTGTGTGATGAATTCAGGGAAACACTAAGTAAAATTGGAAAGGCTAAGTATTTTTTTCTACATAACCTTGAGGCAAAACAGTCAGGCTTTTTACACTGCATCTGTGTATTTATCTATAAATAAAAATGGGTGTTAAGTGTTAGATTCCAGGGAATGTACCATTTTTATCCATCAGCTTCTGAACATTTCAAGCAGATGGGCAAAGGTCTTTTACTTTGTTCTGTAAAGGTTTACAAATCACAGCATCCAGAGATTTGGTTCTATGCTTCTTCCTGGTTGCTATGCAACAGGTCAGTGCATCTCTAGCCTATTTATTTTGAGGCCGACAGGTTGTAAGATACGTACCTACAACTGCTCAATTATACATCTCTTACAATCTGCTACCATTTGATCTTTTCACTCTTGTTCTTCCATAATGGCCCTTCAACAAAATTAACTGAGTCACAGCAGAATTACAGGGTGCCTACAAATAGCATATGAGCAAAGCTCTACTACTGCCCATTCTTCCAGCACCATGTACAGTGTCAATGAAGCATCACCTTCTTATCAACCCATTCTCTCATGTTTCCTTAAGCCTCTTAAATTTACCATGATCTTTTTAATTCCAGCAAGCATAGTTCCATGCAAGAGCCATCAGGGTCGAAGAGAACAAGCTCCTGGCAACAATTCTCTGGAGATAGATAAGTAAGGACTAAATGGCATTCCAGCTAGGATGAGAATGAATTTAAGTACTATGTCCTAACAGGTTACGCTAGCAAAGCTGTTGCACATCTCTGCCCAAATATGATCCTTTTATATTGAGTTCCACAGAACAGACTGCATGTATCACCTCAAAGAAAACTAGATTTTGAATAGGTCTTTTTGACTGTCTTGGATTTTCCCCTCAGTAAACATTACTGAGTACAGTTATAACTGCACAATGACCTCACATGGTGCTGGGAGATGATTCTCAGTGATGCATCTAATAACGATTTGTAGCTGCTCAGGATCTGATTCCACAATTGTGCCCCTGTTGCAAAGAGCGGATGATTTTAACAAAACAACCAACTGCATCCCTGACCACATTCTGATCTTGTGGAATACAGGATTTCTTCTCAGTCAGTTCCCACTCTATCAGCTTCTGGTTTTGTTATCTTTTACTGTTAGGCTGCAGTCACAATTATGAAGCATTGTGACTCTACATTGCCCATGTGTTAACTGGTCTTACTTCTGATGCTGTGTTCTCTTCTGTGGATTTCCCAGCTTGCATCTGAGTGGAACTGCAGGATAGTGTAAAAAAGTTTTCTGACATTCAAAGAGAACCAAATGCAAGCTACAAACTGTTAAGATTTTAGAGATGGATAATGTGAGAGAGATGGCAGAATCTAATCCTCAATCTGCAGGTCACTTACCTACAAAAAAAAGAGCCCTGCTTTTCATTTTTCTGATTTAAATTTCTTTCATATGTAAGTCTTATCTAATGCTTAGACTTCAATGATATCTGCTGCTGCCATTGATATCGCCACTTCTTCAAAACCTATACAAAATAGCTGGTTCATCAGAAGAATACCAAAGTGCCACCCAGGAGTATAGTTAATGACTTACTGAGACCTAATGTAGAATTTTACTTCAAGATGCTTGTTTGTCTCTCCTGAAGTGGCACAAAAACTCACTCTCTCCATCCTGCAAACATTTCAGACATTAAATCATGTACTTCTACTCCCTATGGGGGTAAAACTGACTCCTCTGACTTTTCTACCCTCCCCTTGCACTAACCCTGGTGGTATATGCCCAGAAAACTGATACTTCAGCCATATACCCAAACATGAAAAATGCATGCTCTAGTGTCTGCTTCATAACCCAGTTATGACAACTGCCAAACAGACATCAAAGAGCAAGCTATGCTGCCGACATACAGGTTTTGCTGGAAGACTTACCCAGATATCACTTCCTTCTTGAAACAAAAATATACTTTGCTTTGTGGCTGATGTTTGTAAGGACATAATTAGGCTAAAAATATTACACATTGATTTTATCTCTGAAGTCAATACACCTAAAGATTTAGAAACCAGGTAGGAGCCCTGGCTGTAGGAAATCTTCAGGGCACCTCATACGAGTTCTCATAATTTTTAAGGAACTAAATGGGAAAAATAGTACTACCATTCCCTTTGTACTTCTCAGGGCTTCTTCAGCTGTACTAACAAAGCACAAGGAATGATCAGAGCTAGCCTCAGCCAGTCATCCCTTTTGATTTACATGAGTGGAAAAAGATATGCCAAGATAAAAAAGCAAGATGATAAGTGCAGATGTCTAACAGCAGAATTTAATGGACATATAAAAAAATGCAAAGAATTTGAATATGAGAGATGGCTGAGAAACAAGAAGTCCATGTCTTCCATTTATATTCCCTGTGGCTAAAGTATTCCACTAAAATGGGATAAACATGGTTTTTGTGGGTTTTTCTCTGTGTTTGTGTTTTGTTTTGGGGTTTTGGATTTTTTTGTTTGAGAGGACTGAAACCCACCTCACTAGGGTTACTGTTGGCTAATGGGTGAGAAAAACTAGGGGAATGGAGGTTGCATTCTTAACCATTGAAGCTATTTCCTATTAATTTCTTTTCCACAAAGATTCATTGGACCAGAAGAAGCAGATGCAAGAGAGAGAACATTAGTCCCTAACTGAGGCCCCTGGGTTCTAGCCTTTATTTCAGAGTTAGTTTATATTACACACAATGACTGTTTAGTTTAAAATATAATGCTGTATTTAGTATCTGGAGCCAAGGAGTCCATTCTCTTACTAAGTGCTGGAAGCAAGGTGAAGAAGAGTCTTTTCTCTTTTTCCCACATGCTTTGTGGCATCCAAAGAACCTTTAATACCCTAGACTTACGTGGAGCAGCTTCAGTGGGAAAGACTGGGGCAGAATCTGCTGCAGAAGACATGCAGCTCGCTGAATAATGCACAAATAAAGGCAAATACCACTTTATGAAGTGGAAAAAAATTACCTGAGACCCCTTTACCTTAGGTGAGTCCTGTTAAAACCAGAGTACACTAAAAGAAGGAGCACATGCATGGGCTCAAAAAGTGCAAACTGGATGCAGCAGCCCAGGGGAGACAGACAGCAGACACCCAGGCTGTTGAGTCTGGGGGTTTGAAGGTAAGAATACATCTGGAAACAGAGCTCTAAGGTGAAAAAGGGAGTTTTTAAGAGACTGCATGCTCTTTGAAAGCTAGGAGACAAACAATCAGAGGTTTTTGAGTACTGCAATGTGGGCTTCAGCTTCTATACGATTTTGCTAGTCTAGATTTATGTGAGCTTCCCAAGCAAGATAAGATCTTTAAGTTTGGAGAATTCAGGCATATGCCCTGGGTTCAAGATGTGAGCATGCTCTGTACCTTAGTCACTGCTTCCTACCAAGAGAAGGCTGGCTGCGCCTGAACTCTTCTCTCACATAAACACATGTACCTCTCAAAGAGTCCTTGCTGCTGCTGGGAAGAAACCTGGCAAATGGGCTGAAAGAGAACAGAAGCAAACAAGTCCCCAGCTTAAATTGTGGGGCAATCACATGTCTGGAGTGCGCTGCAGGACTCTTCCAGCAGTAAGCCTCACCGCAGGAGTCATTGTGCCAGGACCTCAGCTCCAGAATTTGAGACCAGGACACCAGTTAGATGCCCCCAGTTCTCTTCAAATGAGGAACTCAGTATTACAGATATTTTTTAAAATAATAAATCAACTTTTACTAGTGGTTCTCAAAATATGGGACCACTGGTGGTTCACAAAGCAATCAGAAATGGTTCGTGTCTGGTTTCCAGACACATTAAATTGTACAGCGTACGAGCTTATTGGTTTCAATAGGAAGTCTTGAGGATTAAGAGGGGAACATAGTTCAAAAAGTCTACAAATCACTGCAGTATCACAAGAGAGAACTGAGGAAAATCCAAGAGCAAGCAGGTTAGCCCTTTAGCAAAAATAGACATTATCTGATAAAAGAAAGCACAGCTGTCTCACTGCTCTATACATGCATTTATCACTTAGTGAGATCAGAAACTTTCTTGGGAAAAACTTGTAATTAAACTTTGAGAACTTTAATTAAAATGTTACTGAATCAACACTGATGAGGCATGATCATCTGAAGACTTCAAAATCAATAGTAATATGGTGTAAGTTAATATTGCATTATATTTCAATTTTGTTTGAAAAGACTTATACATTTCTATGGCAGCGTGGCTCTCCACAGTTTTCTATTTCCCTCTCCTCTGATTCATTGGTAAGCAAACAGTAAAACCCAGTAAGTGTTCTGCACATAAAGTCAGGGCTGCTGTAAAAGGTCTGGAGAACATTAGTAGTATGTTTGCAACACCTTGTCTTTTTTTCCATCTTAGCCCCTTCCAATGAATATAATTTACTGTCATTTCTTTAGTTCTACACTTTAAACTTCTGAGATAAAAACTACAGATCTATAATTTATAATTATCAGATTAAAACACTGACATCGCAGAGGGTGTTTTTATACATTTGAAGGGCCCATAAGGGCTGAGAAACTCGGCTTTCCTGTGTTTCCTTGCTATCACAGTTCAACTTTCTGTGAAAAAGAAAATATTGTGGGAAATAATAAGACAGTTTTCCCATGGTCTCTTTCAGTACAGACAGAGAATGGCATCACTGTTTTGTTTTGGTTTTTTGTCTCCAGTACAATACTCTCCTATCCGATCAGCACTATTTTTTTTGCATTATTATTACTCCTATGGAGATAGTGAAAGGCAGGGATACAGCATTCACAGGCTTTGCCAAGTGCAGCAGATTACATACATGAATAGCTAACTGCACACTAGGGGGTATGATTTAGGTCAAATTTCTTGTTTCATTCCAAAAGGTTATAGATTTTTTAAGCCGTTCATTGTTTAATGCACCACACAGCTTATACCCATGCACAGATACAACATGAACTACCTTTTCCCAGTTTTATGCAGAATTAATTTGTGCTCCTAGGCAATGAAGGCTTGCAGAAGTTGATAGTCTGTAGCAAACAGCTATGAGTGTGTAAAAAAGCCCTATGAGCACTCAGAGCTAAAAAAGGACAAAGAAATTAAGAATTCATTTAGGGGTGACCAGATATTAAATCCTTCAGGATTATGATAAAAACCAACTTCTGGTTCAGCAACTGATCAAAATGTAACTAGAAACAAACTGAAGGGGAAAAAAACAGCATCATATGACTTTGAATAGTGTGATTAATGAAAATGTTGATCTTTTACATTACTTAAAGAAAAGACAAACGTATTATGAAGCAAGTCACGAGTTCAGACAGTCCTCAACTTTGTGCTGTGAGAGTCAGAGAAGAAATTCTTCTAAATGCTCAGTCATTGGCACAGTCCTTAAACCAGGACAGAGAGGTTAAAATATAAAGAACCATATTAGACAGCAGACAGTTTGGTTTTTTTTTTTTTTTTTGTTATTTGGGTTTGTTTGGGAATTTTTCTGTGACCTGATTTTGTAAATATTTTAATTTCTGAAAATATACAATAGCAATAATTTCCAATGTCTTTGCCCCAATTACCAAGTGACCTGGTAACCACTCTGATCCTATCAGTGCTTGCCTAATGTGCACAAAAAAAGGCCTGCCTTGAATAGTACAGATTTAATACTGCTGTCTATACACTTTAAAAGCTATGATCTGTGTTAATGGATACAGAACGGAAGGGCTAAATAGTTTAAAGCAAGAGAGATCCATATTTTCCCTGAAGTGGTCTAGGAGTGATTAACTTTCAATACTAAGATAGATAATGTAGTTTGGGGGATAGCTTTTTCTGTCAAATTCAGCCTGAAAATATTGGAATCAAGCATTAGAAAAGGCTTGACAATATTGATATAAATAGATAAACAATTTATCCTCCATTACACTTACTTATATTTAATCATACTAGGCAGTTTTATATGTTTACCTTATTACAACTCCCTGTTGTTTGAGCACAGAACACACCATGTCCAATTTTCCACTTCAGCCCAGCCTTTTGCTGGACTAACATGAAAAATTAATAACTGAGGATTGGGATTTGGAATTACATGTACCACACCACATGGTAGGGAGAAAAGAACAGGGAACCAAAATCAGTTCTATCCCAGGGAGAGAAGACAAAAGCAAAGGGAAGACTGTGAGGAGGGAACATTGCATTATGACTAGTATTGTAGAAGAGAGAAAAGCACAGGCTTCAGAGGACGACAGCAAGAAGGAAAAGAAATGTGAAGAGAAGCTATCACTGGAAATAAAGATCTATGTCCTTAAAAGATTCCTTCTGTAGTTGGTTTCTGCTGAGTGGCAGTAAATAAGCTGAATTACTTATTAATTATTCTAGGGCCAAGCAGGGATTGTCAACCAGCATATGGGGAATACACAGGGTAGAACTGCACTGGTCCAAAAGGTTTATTCCTCAGGTTAATGTAATCTGTCTCTTCAGGTCAGACAAGCTGATCTACACGCATGGGAGCAGTATTAAAATATGATAACATGTACTTTAAGATTAACAGCCAAAGAACACGAGTCATCTGAGCAGCAATTATTCGACAGGTGGCACAGGTGTCTGTACACAGGTCAAAGCAGCAGTTTCATGGGACCTCATCAAAGTCAATACAAAGACTCTCATTGGCTTCAATAGAGTTTGGAGATGTTTCACAGCTTTCAAGCAATATACTCAGCTGTTACAGTTTCAGTTGGAATAC
>JAOEHX010011424.1:0-26737 GCA_025448015.1 Bolborhynchus lineola
CCCCTGATCATCCTCATGGCCCTCCTCTGGACTTGTTCCAACAGTTCCATGTCCTTTTTATGTTGAGGACACCAGAAATGAACACAATACCCCAAGTGAGGTCTCACAAGAGCAGAGTAGAGCATTTAAAATGAAAAGCAAGCATAAGCCATGACTGTGGGTACTTTTTCCTGTAAATAAACCAAACTGTACAGTAAGATCTGCCATCTGTATGAAGTACTAATTGAAGTTCATTAAGATCAGATGCAAGTGTGCTTGCTGTGTGTGTTTACACTGCTTTCACTCACCTGGCAGCCAAATTGGGCTTAAAGTGCCAGCAGTACTTTCAAGATGGATGCAGTCAGGGAACCTCATGCAGCTGATGTCTTGTAGTGGGGGCACTGGAAGGATATCAGCTGTGTCTGCGTGAACTGGGGATTCTGGTGCAAGCAATGCATGTCAAACCGAGTCCTTAGCAGCTGCAAGAGTCAGATTAAAAAAAAAAAAAAAAAAAGTTTATAAGTAGAAAGAGTCAGATCTTCAGGCTGTAACAAACTGTATGTGGAGGAAGGGTAGAATGATGGCTGCTGTAACATTAAAAATTTAGACATCAGAAAGGCACTTTAATGTACCTAAATCTATCATCCTTCTAAGCACCGCTGAAGCACATGCTTCAGAAATGGAATTTAAACTTATGCTTCAATTTCCAGTCCTGAAAAGGACTAGTTTTTAAACATGGGGTTTAGAGAGGGGGATTCATGTTGTGCAAACTTGCCTTTCTAATTTGCCAGACAAAACTGTTGAGTTCATCAGCTATGAAACTGATTTACAGCAAAGGTATCTAATTCATTTTCCTTCTCTTGAGATTAATCGTGATAAATCTCTTCCAAATGTGCTAAATAATGAAATTAAATGAAACATATTCGTCATGCCTAACCGGATGGTTTCTCATATCCTAATGGAATATTGTTGAAGAATTACAATAGACAGAAATGGTTCAAATATACTTGTTAAGAAGCAAGAACAAACAGGTAAATAAAGACCACAGGGACTCCACTAGGCCAGTTTCTCTTTGATTTGCTCATTTTAATTCACCTGTTTGTTTTCTTCACATTACTTCCCTTGCTTTCTTTGCTAAATAAGTAATTGAGATGTCTTCTGAAGATTATAATGACTCCTGAAATGACTTTTCTTTTTTTTTTTTTTATTACACAGAGGTGTGTACCTCTGCAGGAGACAGGTGTCTTCTAAATGGGAGATAAGAATTCTTTGAGATCTTTGATGGCTGAAGAGGTAGGATGGGGATGCTTATATATGGCAGTTGTGAAGGAGAGGAAATTCTGATGGTTCTCCTATTTATGGAATGTATTTAAAATGCCTTTTCTTTCAAGGAAGGAGAGAAAGAACAGCATGTTCCCCTTGGCCTCACTGCACTCAGTGACTCAGATAATGGGAAGTAAGCGTTCATCCCACCCAAGTGCATTACCACCTGGCTTTAGTTTTGATGTCACAAAAACCATATACACACTCAGGTAAAATGGGATGTCCCTTTTCTGGGAGATGTTTAGTAAATATATCCAAATACTCCCTGAGATGTTCTATAGACCTGGTCAGCACTCCCATTTGCTCCAACCTCAGAGTTCTCTAGGCTATTCGTCCACTTCATCAAGGGCTGTAAAGTTACTCTTAGAGGTAGGGCTTCAAACAACACATCTCTCAGCTCCTAATTATATAAGCACATCTATAATTTCTTTCCAGAATTAGTTTTCTCTGAGTTTTTCTGGAGTCTCCTGTTCTTAATAACATCTTCTGCTCAGCGTCCATCAAATGCTCAGGGCCACTCTGTTGGTGGCCCTGGAGATGATTCAGGTCTCCACTTGTCTATGCAGAGAGCTGCCTCTAATTCCCATTTAATCTGTGTAACAGGCAGCAAACTTTGCCTCTGCTGTCCAGAAGAGACCTCTTCTGTTTAACAAGCAACATATGACAAGCTCCCAAATCTGAGAGAAAAAAATTGACATCTAAAATAAGGTGTCTGTGTTTAACAGCAGCACTAATAAACAAATTGCATAAAGCAGTAGTAAAGAGTTACAGGTAGTTATGTCATGCAGACTGATATACACAAAGCAAACCAGAAATTTTAAAAGCATGGTCTGGAGCCCAGAATAGAAGAGACAGTAGCATGAGATGGTGAAAGACAATCCAGAAAGCAGGAGGATAAAGCCTTCCACTGGAGCATGAGGAATAGATGGTAAAAAAGAAACAAAGGTGTCGAAACAGAATCAATGATCTGATTTTTTCAAAGGTTTTCATGGCAATTTTCAAACTGGCATGATGAATGCCAATCAGATGTGGGCACCTAGTTCAATTTATATTCTTTGAAAGTTCCCAGAATGGAAATCTATCCAAATTTAGAGCCAGAAAAAGAGGTGGTGGGGGCTGTAAAAAGAAACACAAAAGCTTAAAAAGATTGATATTTCTTTTCACTCATCTTCTTCTGTATGATCAACTGAATTTCTGTTAGTAACTAGGCACTTTTGCAGATGCTTATTTAATGTCATGCAGGGGAGAGGCAGTAGGTGTGAGCAAGAGAGGTGAGTCATACTTTACTCAAGTGGGAACCTGCTGTGATGTTCATAATGCACTGAATTAAGTACAGAAATATGAAAGTTTCGTTTTCTCTTTTATCCTACACCTTTTCTTTTCTGCAGTCTGACAGACACCCAAATTCATAACAGCTTCTTAATATTCATTTGTACTATTGATAATCAGGCCTGAATACAAGTCTAACCCTGAAAGATGATAAATTGTTCCTCATTTTTACATGAATACAATAAAAAAATCATTATCTTATGCATAGTTGCACAGTGCAGAGGCAAGAACTCCTCTATGCAGTGAACTGGGAACTTCGCCGCCTCTCCCAGCAGTGGTCCAAACTGTTTGTGGCATATGTTGCAACACTTTCCAGATTTAAAGATGCGAGGGCAGTCATCTGGCTGGTACTCTACTGGAACATCTTTTTCTGACAATCTGAGTGAAAAACAGACTCTTTGGAGTTTAAATGTAACACCACATACTCTGACATTATAAGACTGGAAGCTGTCTGAAGACATTGCCATCTGGGGTGTAGAAAATAGGAGATTTTCATGTTCGAAGGAAAAAAGCTCTGGTCGAGGTGTGATTTATGGAAGAGCTGTGATTTGTTTTCCCCCTTTCATTATAATGATTCGTAAACAGATTCAAATATTGTTTGTAAGGTTCAAACTGAGGTCACTTAAGCAAGGGGGGAGAGAGGGTTGGTGACAGGAATGAAAGGCCTTTCTCTTTTGAGACTATACTGGGATTCCCTTGTGAATATAAGCTGTTATTCAAATCAAAACTAAAAGCTGCAGTCTGGGATGTTTTATGGGGCACCACTGGGCCTTAAGTTTTACTTCCTCCCTTATTTATTTTCTCTGTGAGCCAGTTGTCCATGCAGACCATGGCAGTTAATTACATCTCTTTGTTTCCCCTGACAAACAAAGCACAAGTAATGCTAGCAGGGATTAAGCTATTTGCTTTTGGTTTACAGGGAATTAAAGCATGTATGCAGTAAAATTTCCAGTAAGGGTCTTTCCTAAAGCCATAGACTGGGGAAATAATATTAGCAGCTAATACTGTGGACTCAAGGCTCAGTTCAACAGACTTCAAATGAATGTCCAATATGTTTTCCCTTCCAGATGGGTTTACTCAACATGTGTCTACGTGGGTTTTAGCAGGCTAATGTGAGTGTGCACAGCCTGTGCATCCCAAAAGGCAAACATCCACAGCCAGCCTTAATGGCTAGGTGGATTCATTAGCCAGGTCGGAGTACAGCACTAACCACAGCTTATGCTGTTTCCAGGTCAGAACCTATTTACACCTGCCTGGCTCTAAGTGCAAGCAGGACAGTGCACACATCACAGTGTTCTGAACTCAGGATGTTTCAGTGATGGGTGTGCTCCCTGTAACTCTTCCCCTTGCTTGTCTTGGCTGATTTACCTCCTGTTCAAATGCTCTTTTCTAGTCTTTGTAATAAGACCTGTTATGTTCAGAAGTACCAGGTCTCTGTAGGAAGGCTGGGGAGTTACTAATGGGCAGATTATTAAGCTATCTGCAGCTGGTTCAAATTTGTGAGATGCAGCTGGCCAGAGGAAGTGCCATAGATGAATCTGATGGTATTAAACAGTATCTTACCTAAACTCTAATTAAATAAGGCTAATAGGAAGTTTGTTTCCTGTGATGGCTATTTTTAGGCAAATCTGCTTCCATCCTTTTGTGCAAGTCTCAGGCTGTCTGAGACATGGGAAAGCACTGCTGAGTCAGTTCTCTTGATAATTTTAGGAAGAGGATCCCAGCTCTAACCAGGTCTGGGTTCTGAGAGCCCCTCCATCCAAGCAAAGCAGGCACAGCTCTGGCACAAAGCTGTTCTGGACAAGTTAGAGTGGCCCTTTTCACAAGCAAAGTGGAAGCCCATCTGTCACATGTGGGGTCCTCAACAGCAACATCCCTGGGGAAAAGGAGAGTAAAACCACCAGGGGGAACTTAGCCAAAGTCACAAATATGACACCTTGAAATTAATCAAAAGTCATGCTTCAAGTGACAGGGACCAGGAAGTGGGATGAAAGAGGACTGAGAATGTACAGTGGTGGGTTATCTAAATAAAGTGCTTGACCTGTAAATGGGGTAGTTCTGTCTGAATAAAAATACAGAAGGGATATAGATTCTAGCTCATGAAATTCATAATCCATAGCCATCTGGAGCCTGGAAAAACATACAAGGCAAAACACCATTGTATGTGTTATCCTTTTCTGGCACATTTGCTATGTAATTATATATGCTGGAGAATTTCATGCATATTTTGAAAACAAAGAGTAGTCTTTAACTTCAGACTGTTGTCAGTAACTGTGATTGAAAATTTGAAATCATTTTTAAAAAGAGAAAAAGAAATTCCAGGGCACATATTTAAAGTGCAGGGAGACTGGAAAAGACAGCAACATATTGAAAGGAAGAGGCTCTGCAGGTGTAATATTTAATGGAGTGTTAATTGTGCAGTGGCTAAAAATAAATAGGCAGCACAGAGGTTGAGTTTGGGTGAGTGGTTGATTGGAAGTGTTAAGCTCTACAATTAGCACTAAAAATGATGACCTTAGTTTTCTATGCTGCAGTTTGTATTAAGAGTTAGATGGACTTCTCTCTGCAAACTCTTACCAAACATAGAGGAGGGCAACAAGCCACAGGCTGTGGTTTCTGGTAGTCTACCTACTATTTCCTCCAGGGTTTAGGAATATAAATCATCCCCTAATCTCAAAACCTCTTATCTTACATTCAATGTGAATGGAACTCATGTTTTATGACAGACTGAATTATTTCAAGCAGAAGAGTAAAAGCACATTCATTCATTTCTTCGTTCATTCACTTACTAGCACTTTAATAGTTAACATTGGTCCCTATCCTAATGACAATCAATAGGCAGGAAAACCTTTTAGTGTTAGAGAAGAGTTTTGACAGTGTATCATAACATATGAACTATGATACTCACATCCGAGGATTACCTTGTGGTATATCTTATCTCAAACTGTGATTCAGGTTTAAAGCAGAAAAACTGCACTAAATTAAGCCCTTCTTCTTTATGCTTATGATGTATTCAGCATCTACATCAGTGTTTATTAATCCCAATCATTCAATGAATGTTTTGTGTAACAGCAAATGCTCTAAATACATGGATTGTTCAGAAGTTCCATTTTGTGACTATTTCTCTGAATGTCTTCTGTTCAAATTTCTTATTCATAGTTTTTCGTTAGCTGCCTAAAATGATAAGATAATGTTGGTGTTGCTTGGCCATCTATAAATTGCACCAGGATTTGACAAGGTGACTTTTTTTTTTTAATTCCAGTTTATTTCATATCAGCAGTTGAATAGATTTGCATAGATGTTCTCAACTCCTCACCTATTATACTGCAGAGAACAAAAATTACATTGCCATGAGTATTTTGACAGACTAAATAAAAAGGCACAAAAACTACAGTTGCAGCTACTATTTAAATGGATGCATTAGATAAAGCAGTAAGTACCATTTAGTTGTATTTTGAGCAAGGTTTCTGTATTTGCTGGTTTTGTCAGATTTCTACTATGATTTTGTCTCTTGTAGAGCTTAGCATTAATTATAGAATGAAGACAAAGAAAAAAAAAGCTAGGAAAAAAGCAAAAGCAGGTTTTTTGTCTTAGACTGGTCTGTTCATTTGGAAATAGATATATATGCAGACACAACACACACAAACATATGTGAACATCCTGCTACAAAGTTTTTTTCTAAATCCACCACCCTTTGTTTTGTTTAGATTCAGGCATGTTATGACCACACCACCCAAGTCTTGGAAGACAGACACAGCGACTGTGAGAATGATGACCCTGGGCCCACTGTAGGAGACGATCTGGTTCGAGACCATCTTAGGAACCTGAACACACACAAGTCCATGGCACCTGATGAAATCCATCCGCGGGTCCTCAAGGAGCTGGCAAATGAAGTTGCTAAGTCACTGTCCATCATACTTAAAAAATCATGGCAGTGAGGTGAAGTTCCCAACAACTGGAAAAAGGGAAATATAACCTCCATTTTCAAGCAGAGGAAAATAGATGAGTCGGGGAACTACAGAGCAGTCAGCCTCACCTCTGCGTCTCGCAAAATCTTGGAGGAGATTCTCCTGGAAGGCATGCTGAGGCACATGAAAAACAACAAGGTGCTTGATGACAGCCAGCATGGCTTCACTAAGGGGAAATCCTGCCTGTCCAATCTGGTGGCCTTCTATGATGGGGCTACGGAACTGATGGACAGGGGTAGAGCAGTTGATGTCATCTACCGGGACTTGTGCAAAGCGTTTGACTCTGACCCACATGACATCGTTGTCTCTAAGTTGGAGAGACATCAATTTGATAGGTGGACCACTCAGTGGACAATGGACTGGCTGGATGGCCGCACACAAAGAGTTGTACTCAATAGATCAATGTCCAGCTGGAGACCAGTAACAAGTGGTGTCCCTCAGGGATCAGTGTTGGGACCAGTCTTGTTTAATATCTTTATTGGTGACATGGACAGTGGAATTGAGTGTGCCCTCAGCAAGTTTGCTGATGACACCAAGCTGTGTGGTTTGGTTGATACGTTGGAGGGAAGGAATGCCATGCAGAGGGACCTTAACACGCTTGTGAGGCAGGCAGATGCCAACCTGATGAAGTCTAAGCATGCCAAGTGCAAGGTCCTACAGCTGGGTTGGAGCAATCCCAAGCACAGCTACAGGTTGGGCAGAGAAGAGATTGAGAGCAGCCCTACAGAGAAGGACTTGGGGGTGTTGGCTGATGGAAAAATGAACATGAGCTAGTAGTGTGTGCTTGCAGCCCAGAAGGCAACCATATCGTGAGCTGCATCAAAAGGACTGTGACCAGCAGGTTGAGGGAGGTGATTCTGCCCTGTACTCTGATTGGATATGAGGGAGAAATTTTTACTGTAAGGGTGGTGAGGCACTGGAATGGGTTGCCCAGGGAAGTTGTGAATGCTTCATCGCTGGCGGTCTTCAAGGCTGGGCTGGACGTAACCTTGGGTGGTATGGTTTAGTGAGAGGTGTCCCTGCCCACTGCATGGGGATTTGAACTAGATGATCTTAAGGTTCTTTCCAACCCTAACTATTCTGTGATTCTATCATTCTATTCTATGTTTGGTTTAACTTTCTCTGTACCATTGTACCAAGTCTTTCTGTTATAGACAGGTAAATAATACATACATATATGTGTATTTACACATAGATTTCTTTATAAAAGATGACATCTGAGTAAAGATTTTGGCCATTATGGTAGCTCTGATATATGTGTACATTGACAAAAATTAGGATTTTTATTCATTAACAATTAATATTGTTGTTAAGGGGGTGATCCTTCAGAAAACCACCAGTCATTTTTGAAGTTACTCTATTAAGTAACACCACTTTTTGGCTGGGCTAAGGGATTCAAAGACTAGGTCTTAAATTTGTGTTCTTTAATATTTATGTTGTTGCTGTTGATATTGAAAGATTATTTTTCTACAAGAAGACATTTGTATATATTTGTGTTTTCATACAGGAATAAATGCAGGATTACCCATCTCAGCTTCATAACAAACCTTCAGAACGCATGTGCTGCATCCTCTTGTTGCTGTGAGAATATATTTCTGCTTGCCTGAACTTATGTTTTCTCATCTACTAAAGCATCAAGATGTTAATGCTGAGTATCACTTGTGAAATATTTTCGTGCAAGTAAGAAAGAGTAAGTACTTTCAACTGTCTGCCTTGAAGATGCCTGCCTCTTCCCCACAGATTAAGTGAAGCTGATAAAATAGAGTGGAATGGCCATCTGTTGGAAACACAGCCCACTGAAGAAGTTAGAAACTTAACAGCATGTATCTATAATTCAAAGGAGGCACAAGGCATTAAAAGGTACTGCCTCGTTCATGTAACAAAGATTGTGTCAAGAAAATAAAACAGTACAATATTTATCTATTCTCATCAAAGTGTTCATCAAAAGTTGAGGAAATAATTTTGAAGATCATTCATCTAATGCTAGGAAGACTTTACCTATACAATCCACCACAGAACTGGCAGGTTGCTGCATTTTTGAAAGCACATCTAAACCCCTAAAGGATTAAAAGGAACATAACATTTCTTTGTTAGCAGACACAGAGCTCTAGGGTCCTCCTGTGCAAAGCACTGCAGAAACCCAGTATCTGCAAACCATGACTGCTTTGGGGGGTGCATCAGCTTAAGGTGAGACACAGCAGGGAATATGATGAGACCACTTAAGCTGGACATCTTGCATGCTTGACTTACCTCCTGAGGGGTGTCCACCTCCACAGCACTTGGACCACAGTAGGGTCCACACTGTTGCAGCTCCTACATGTCCTGGCCTACTCTGGAAGGACACCAAAGGACACAGCAGGCTGGGAGTTGTACATCTGTCCTTGCCTGGATGACCAGAGTGTTAGTCTCTTCCTCCAAACCCTGCCAAGAAGCTGTGGTTTACCATGATGGATGGCATTTTCAGCACAGCTGCCGCTGTGGCTTTTTATTAGAGGTCTCAATGTCATGTTAAGCCAAGCTCTGAGGAAGGTAATGAGGCCTCTTAATGAGGGTGTACTTTGGGAAGACAACATACCTTAGTTTCATGGCAATAACTGTGCTACCTCAGCAAGGAAAGAAACTTCTTGCCTTTAAATACGCTGACCTGCACTCATTTGCATTTGCTGTGTAAATCCCTTCCTAAAAGCTGCCACCTGCTGCTGTCTCTGGCCCCTCTAGCATTTTTCAGATACTTCCCATCAGAAAAATTACAAATCTCACTGAAGGGATGACTGGGCATTTTCTTCAGGTTCAGAGCCCAAAACATGTTCTGCTTGCCTGCAGAATATTATGGCAGCACAACACTTATAGCAATCATACGGGTGACTCCCTCACTATCTGTGCATGGCCCAAGGATAATAGCAACTCCTCTGAAAGAAATCTGACCACTGTCAAACTTTCTTGCTATATAAAAGTATTTGGGAAACTATGCATAACTGTTCCATTGCCTACATACTAGTCATGTGAATACTGACTGTAACAGTACTGAGCAAATTGAAGTATGGAAAAACACACATTGCCTATTTGCTTAAATACTTCTTTTAACTTCAAATTTGAGAACTTCAATACGATGCCAGAGTTTTATGAGCCTTACTCTGACTTGCTTTTATGGTAAACAAATAGGCTATGAGTCTACCAGGCAGACCTAGATTTGCTGTGAGATGGCCAAGAATTGCTTAGAGCTGGGAAAGTAATTTGAATCCTTCAGGAATGCCCTTCACTGCTTCCTTCAAGATGCACAGAGGATCCAGACTCTTCACAACTCGAGCGTCAACGTTTTCCCTAACAGCCTTCCAGTTTGTTTATTTACTTAATTCTAATGACAGTAAGGTTCATATCATCAAACTAAGTTTATTAACCCTTCTCTGTGGAATCTTTTATGTGTTTTAAAATACATTTAGATAGTCTTTGCATGGACAATTGTGTTATTTCAACTGCTTTTTTTCTAATATATATGAGTTTATATCATTTTTTTCCTCATGTATAATAAACTTTTTAATTGGCAATGCATAGTGCATAAAGCAAAAGTTACTTGATTTGTGAAAAAGAAAATCTGTCATGGCTTTTTATTTGCTTGTTATTTATATCTTGAAATATTATCCATTAATAATTTTTGAGATATTAGTACCAAATTTGTATCCATTAGAAGACTGAGTTGAAAAAACAAGAAAATAACATTTGAAAAAAAGTGATTATGCTGGATAAGGTCCAAAAATAAGGCAAAAGTAAGGCATACATATATAAAATAGGATTCTTTTGACCAATTCATATATATATTTCTATATATCATCTACTACATATATAAATTTTAAGATGTTATTATAACCAATTTATAAAAAACTTTCAATTATTTATATAAAAAATAGTTTTTGATTAAAATACTACATTTATATTTATGTATGTAGCATTTACATTGAATTTATATGTGCATATATCTGTGAATTTGCTGAAAAAATACCTATTTTCTCTTGATACTGATGTATTTATTGAACACCATACATATATATGTGTTCCTAAACTGCTAAGATTAAAGAATCTTTTATCAGCTCTCAGGTTATAATACAATCAAAAATATATCTTGACAAACTTGAATTGAAACACGATTTTCAGCAAAACATGTTGATAATGCAAAGAAACTCTGGATTTTATTTTTATTTTTTCCAAAACCTAAATGTTGCCATTTTTATTTACAGGTAATTTTAACATTTCTGAGGACTTCTTTCCCCCATTTCTGAATGAAAAGAACTCTGATTTTTGTGTTTCTTGTGGAGGGGGATTTTTTTCCCCAAATGCTTCCAATAGTACAAATAACAGTTTAAAGTTTAGCTAAACTGTCCTTAGTTTAACTGCATTTTCAAAAAGTTTTTCTATCTTTTTGTTTCCACAGATCAATAATCCACACACTACAATACATAATGTTTTCCTTTAGAATTTTATAGCTGCCCACACCTGTTAATCATAAAGTTCTTCCTGGACTGTGTTTCTCTTCATCTGGCACCACAGTCAATTGTGATGAGAAAGGAAGTTTCTCAAAGAGGATAATGAAAGATTAATATTTCAAGTGGGAGTCAAAACTGCAGTTGTAGAATGTGTTCTTTGGCAGCCTGTAAATAAAATCCTAAGAAGTAGCAACAAATTGTGTCTTCTTGTTTATGGGAAGTACCTAACCTGCTACCAAGGTATACTCACTGGTAATTTCCTTTTATCTTACAATCTCTACATGATTTCAGTATCATCTGTCCATTGCACAGGAGAGATTTATGTTCCATTTCTATCAGCATTTCTAAAGGAAAGGTACTCAAATATAAAATACAAACTACTGGTGCTCCATAAGATACCACATGTTGGATCACATCAGACTGAATATTTAAAATCCAAAACACTTGCATGTTTCCATATATATAAATAAGGAAAAAAAGAAGGTGGGATGAAATATAAAACTTGGTGGCAGTTGCTGAAAAAAAAAAAAAAAAGAAAGAAAAAAAGCTAACAGATACAAAGATTTCAGCCATGTGCACATTTCAAAAACTAACCTTTAAAAATGTATAAAAAGACATCAAACAAAGGCTACATAGATATTTCAAAAAAGCCTAAAACTAGTATCATTTAAAATTTTACACAGAAAGGCCATTTCTACCTAAGACTTAAACATACCTGTTACAATCAGTGCAAGCCTTGCCCTCAAATTAAAGCAAAGAGGTATGCCCTGTATTAAGCGTATTTTAGAATATAACCTCAATTACAGATTGCATGTATCTATCATGGTATAAATAACATTTTTCTTATGCTAAGAACTAAAATTAGACATGCTATATCACATGAATAAGTGTCAAGAAAATTTTACCTATAGCAATTAATTACACCTTTGGCCAAGAATTTCATCCTTAAAGTAAGTTAGTAATTAATCTGTGTAAGCAAAGCTAGTTGAAGGGCATGTAAATAAATTATCTAAAAGTGTATTATCATCTTTTTATCAATAATTTCTTGCTGATATACCCTACTTTATGGAAGGGAATGTGATTTACAAGTATAGTTCAAATTGTGTTCATCCTTAATGAGGTCTGACTTATAACATGGGAGTTGTTTTTTAAATTCCAGGTGACCAAAAGGAATCACCACTGATTTAGGTGATCTTTGGAAAATATCCTTAATTGATGGTCTGGTTTCTAAGTGTATGAACAGAAGTTTGTATTTGTCTAGACCAGTCACATTTGAAAGCTGTTATTATTTACACTCAAAAATGGAGACATAAAGGATGAAAGTATTGACAGCTTGCCCAAATTTTCAGAGGAATGTGGTGTTTGGCCCAGCATCTCTGACTGCCATGATTGTCAGCTTAGCTGAGATAAAAGAGGTTTTGTCGTTATAAAATAAATTTGTTTCACCATATTGATACTTGTTACTATGATGTTCCCTTCTCTCTGAAATTATGAGAGTTATATTAGATTGAGAAGTGTCTGGTCCTGGACCTTTAGTGTAAATCTCTTGCCTAATTGATTATGACCACATTACATCTTTTGCAGTATGATTTTCTTTGCCTACATGAGGTTATACCAGCTGCTTAAAGGATATTAATGGGTTAGCAAACATGATTTAAATACTTTTTGTTCCTGTAGACTAGAGAAGAGCAGTAGGATCAATAAAGGCAATTGTCTTTTTAGCACTGTCGCTTCCCCAGTACATCTTGGTAATAATTCATTGGTCAGATTTTGTACCAGGAACTAAGGATGCATAAATACCATCAGATGAAATATTTCTGACTTACTATTTATTCATACAAAAAAGAGAATCAATAAAGAATACTGTGGAGGAGATGACAAAAACTTAAAAAAAAAAAAAAAAGAAAATACCTAGTTCATTCTCAAACTATTTTGAGAGTAAGAACATAACTGCAAATACATTTTAAAATAATTTCGCATGTATTCTGCCATATTTTGCTTTGTCTTTTAATTTTCAATTCTTTGTTCACCCACCAAACCTAGCCAAATCTAGTCATGTGCATACCATCCACAGAAGGTGATTCCTTAGCCCTTGTGCTTCCACACTGTAGATGTGATGAGGCAAAGAGGTCCCCCGCTCTGCTTCATCCCCTGCCTTCACTTTTAAGGTGGAAAGTGGGCAGATAGTGACTTGGTATCCCAAAACATGAGCTGGAAGAGCTTGTGCCCGTGTTTGGTAATGTGCTGCAGCAGATAATAGAACTCGAGTGTGTTCAGGGTCTCTCTTGTGCCTTGCCTTTCTTGCTCCAACTCCCTGAGTTTACCCCTCTCTGAACCCACGAATCCAAGGCTAGAAGTGGATGAAATAGAGTTCAAGGAGGGACTATTCAGTCCAAATTTGTGTCTATTTTAAGGTCTTTGGGAGGGTGACCATTCTCCTATCCGTTGTCTGTGTGGTTTGGTAAGCTCATAGGTGCCACTGCAGTACAAAATGGGGGAGGGAAGGGCTTGGGGATCACTGTGTTAGCTGTTGTATACCTTGTCATTTCTAAGGAGGACCACAGGGAAAGTGACAACTACCCAGGCTTCCAGAAAAGGTTTAAGCTAATAGTGGATACTGATTTCCACTAGTTGACAATACATCAAACTTAGTTCTTTTCTGACAAATAGGACCTTGTAACTACTGGTCACAGAAAATGTTTTAATGTCAAAATGGGATATTACTACAAAAAGCTGTGTTAAAAAACACCTAAAACCATCTTGAGAATTAAAAACATATAGGCCAGTAAATATTTTCAAGACATTCACAAACCTTTTTTCCTGAGGGTGGTCTCTGCTGAGCCACATGACAACATATGGCTACAAAGCACCCTCTGACCAATAATTCAGACATAAATTAGACCCACATCCTATGCTGTCAAGGTGTCCTTCTCTGAAAGAATGGATAAGAGCAAATCCAGTGTTATCTCCACTTTGTGAGGCTTAGAAGATTGCCCCATTTGATCCTGGTAAATGATTTTCAGCTACAGGCTTCATTATTGTTTGCAAATAGCTTGCAGGACAGACTTTCTAAAGAAAAAGTCATAGATATGTAATTATAATGCAAGATAATCCTTTCCTTATCATACAAAATAAAGTGCTTTTGTAAAGCACTGTATCCATGTTCTGAAGAGTATTGTGTTTACTGGGTGAAAAAACCGAATCTCCTAGGGGAAAGGCTGTATCTCTGACTTAAGATACATGATCAATAACCTTGCAAGGCATTCAGGCTACATATTCACTAAGGAGCTGCTTTAATCAAACACATCCATGTCTCTCTTAGGATAAATCCCTATTGTCAGCTACACTAAAACAGTATTTTGAGCTCTTGTTTTCATAATATTAGTACTACATGACAGTTCTGTGTCATCTGACAACCCTAATCCATCTCAAGGTTGGAATTTATTTTATATTTCAAATCTCCCAAATCTCTGGCCACTTAGCTTAAGTAGGATTAACATAAGCACCAGAAACCACAGAGAAGCAGCAAAAGCCAAGATTACGCTTTGATCTGCTCAAGTAGACATTTGCTGAACTCCCCCAATACAACAAGCAGCAGAGCAGGAAAGCACAAGCCTCAGAGCAAAGCTCTGTGATGGATGTGCATTGCTAGAAAATTACCAGACACAGTGCGCCTCATTAAAACATTGTACTCAGGAAGTTAGGAGAAAAATACCAAAACTGTTGATATCAATAAAACAGAAGCAGATTTTGCTTCAACTCAATCATTAGTCCATTGAACAGACTAAAATCATTCTGGAAAATGTTTCTCATGATTTTGGAATTTAAATCGAAAGTTCTTCCTGGCCCTGTACATACACTGCTATGCATTTGTCTGTTTATAAGAGAAGAGATTATACTTAGCAATTAATATCATTAGAAAACTCAGCTGACAAAGTTGTGTAAGGTGTGCCTGCTGCATACCAAACCTAGAGGGCCTGATCCTGCATTTTTAATGCAGGATTGTTTATGATTAATTAATAAAATGGTTTAATGGAATTGCGCTTATTCTTTTTCTGTTTCCTGCACTTAGAATTTATTTTATAGGACAGCTTTTGCAGTTCTGTGCTCATGTGGGGACAGTGCAAAAGGAGCTTTGTCCACTGATAAGCCAAGAAAGTACATTAAATATCTTTTTCATGAGAGAAATGTAAAAAGAAACAAATATCTTAAATACTGAAATGAGATTCAAAACAAGGTTTAAAATTGTAATTTCTTCCTATTGAATTGAAGCCTTTTATAATCAAACACATTTTAATAATTGTTTACTATTTGCATATTTTTTCTTTAACAGTCTGATTTTCAAATGGAAGCATTCCACTGAAGAAGCATGCTGATATTAATCTCATATCAACCACAATGTGAGTGTTGTACGTACCTTGAATAAGAGCTTTTGCCAGGCATCTTACAGAGCACTATCTTGCTGCCTGATGCTAGAACAGCAAACATTATTTTTAGTTCTGAAAAAACGTAGGTTTGCATTCATTACACTTTTGCATGTTTTTTACACCTTCAGAATAATGATGTCATATTTCTTACTCCCTGAACTAACTAATATTCTTCACAATTTTTAATTTGTTGTTGGGGGAGGGGTTTGCTACTGCTTTGATGTTGTGTTCTGGTTTCTGAGTTTCAAGTAATATTAATGAAAGAAATAAAAGTTTTTAAAATAAATGAATGGTCACTAAAAAAAAAAAAGGGAGAAAAAAAATCTTTTCCTCTCTTCTTTTTTCCTCTCCTGTATAGATAGCAATAGGGGCAAAATTAAAAATTATAGTAGAGAAACTGCAAATTGAAGGGGTTTTGAAGTTGACATTGTCTACCTTGTCTTTCACAGACAGGCATCATTTAGGATTGCTTGAGCTTAGGCGGCTGAACTTTAGCCTGTGTTTAGCTAGCAAATGCTCTTTTAAAGAGACAAGCCATGTCATTCTGTGACCTCCAGAATAGTATCAGGTCTAGCTGCAGAAGACCCTGTAGATGTAGCAGGAAGGTTGCTCCTTGGGATTGACAAATTCACTGGACTGCAGTGATTCATGACTGAACTGCTGGCTTCCATCCTAAGCAATATAGGTAGGCAGAAGATGCTTTCCCATCTGTGCTGTTAATGAACATTGGGAGTGTTCAATTTATCTCTGAAGGGACATTAATCCTTGGCAGTCCGTCACACCCGAGCAGGGAGTGGGTCTCAAGGCTGAATCTTTCTGGCAGCCAGTTTCCATCTGTCCCTGTTCAAATATGATGGACCACCTGCAGACAGGTTACCTGGTGAGGGCTCATTTAAGGACATAAGGGGGCGATAAGGAGACACCAGTCTTGAGTGCCTCCTGAAACAGTCATATGTTGACATCATTGCCAACAGGCCAGTACCACCTATGCAGGCAACAGCATTTGAAGGACCTACACCCTTGCAGTAAAGTATGAGACAGAGACAGAATGTGTGTGCAGACTGAATCCCTTTTACTGAGCATCTTGCCATATTTATACAAATTCACACAAGCTACATTTAGACAAGGTATTTTTAGATCTTAATTATTCAGCTATTATCACATGGTTTTGTACTAGCTAAGCTTTAATCAATTCCAACACTATGATTAACATTATTTTTGTTCATTAACTCGTGTCCACCACTACAGGTTACGCTGCATACCAACGTTTGTTATTTACATCTGTGATGTTTTATGGCTGTCCTGGTTACATCCCTCACATCTTCGACTGCATGAGGTTTTTAGCAGGTTGCCTGTATTCCCACACCCTCTTCCCTTGTGTTAGTCTATTGAATGTGACGCCAACTGCATGTCATGCAAAACGAGCCTGTCTTTTTCTGGTATTTGCAGTCTTCCCAGGGTGCTACCTGTCTGCAGACAGCCACAATGAAGGTTGCCCAGGAAGCCAGTGCCCCTCCTGCAGTGGAGCTGGATCTGTTTGCCCCACCTTGGGACTCAGTCTCGCTCACTGCTATGGTGAAATTTTCATCCTGGCCTCAATAAAGTAGTTCATTATTTTCAATGTTGTAATTCTGTGGGACTGCTTATAAAGCGGACAAGGTAGGAAAATGTGAGGGATGATGGGATTCTGCAATACAATAAAAAGGGATTACTTTTCTTAATAAAAAGGGCTTTTCCAAGTCTTGCAAGACCAAAGCTCTTCTTTCAGTACGGAAAATACACTTTTTTTCTTTTTTATTTTTTTAAGCTCTTATGCACTAAAATACTCAGCTGAGTCTCCCTGCATCTTTTCCTCTCCAAGAAATCTGGTATTGTGTCCCAAAATATGATATCATTGAAAAATCGCCTTTGCTCTACAGTTCTTAGCTGAATTCTAGGGGTGAAAGAAGTGAAAGCAAGATTGACTTAGATCTGGTTTTACTTAGAAATATGCGTGTGTTACAACAAATAGCTCTTTCTCCTGGTGCTGTGTTGCTGACAAGTCACTTTTTATGTAATTTGTAGGTTTTTAAATTAAAACAAAAAAATGTCTGAATAGTGTAGTTCAGATCCATCAAATATTCCCCTTCACTCAAATAGCAGGTTTTAAATCAACCTGTTTCACACTTATGACAAATCTGAACCTTTTAAAGAGGAAGTCAGATCTTCTGAAGTGTTGTTTTGCTTTGTGCATGATGGGAATTAAAACATGAAGTTTGCACACCAGAAAAAAACAGATCCTAGATACTGGGTTACTGCTTTTCTCAGACTTTCCTACCAGAGAATATCTCTCTGTGTAACTAAATTTAATACTCTACTGGGAGAAAAAGAGAGAGAAAGATGGTAGTCTTATGATTTTCCATATTATTGTGATTTAGGGCCCTGGCAACAAGAAGGCACGGAGGATGATATTAATTGAATTTTAATTAATAAAATTCAAGATAATATAGGTCCAATTTCTTCTCTCATTTGCTTTGGTGTAGACCTAGACTAATAATATAAAATAGCTTATGCCAGTGTAGCAGTTCATGTCATGAGGAGAAGAATGCATCCCACAGAATATTGTCTGGAGGAATAGAGATAGTTCTTCAAAAATAGCCAGGAGGAAAATATCTTCTGTGTCCATTTTCACTTCTCAGTGTGAGTTGTTCGTACATTAATCTGTGTGATTTTCTGTTTGGTCTGGCAAATCAATATGTCTGAATGTCTCAATAAAACTTGTTTCTGCAGCTAATCTACTAATTTAAGAAGACAAAATGTATGCTATGAATTCTTTCCCTCTATACTCAGAGAGAACAAAATGCAGTAAGTAACATCTGATTTGAATAAAAACCATTTACCTATGGATGCATCATGCAGTAGAGGCTTGGGAAGAGTTCGCATCACCTACCTTAGATTGCTACTGTAAAACCAATAGATGGATTAGCTAGTCAAAGTTTCTTGTGAGAGTGAAAAAAATGGGAAAGTACCTCATGTTCTCTGAATCATCATTTGAAAAAACTAGAGAAGTCTGCTGACCTACCTACAGCCTAATTTCCTAGCTGGGATTTAGACTTACTAAGTCTAAAGTTAGGAGGTGTGAATATCCCTGAATATTTTGTCAGCTTTGTATATCCAGCCTTCAAGTTGTAATCATTTTTTCTTTCTTTCACTCTATTTTTACTGCTCTGCTGAAATTACAGTAGCACCAACCTGGAGTGCATCCAATAGCCATTGCTTCTCATGGATAATAAAAACTGAGCCAACAGGAAATTGGGGTGATCGAAACTTGGCAAGGAAACTCTTTCTAATGGGTTTGATAATCCCGTTTTCCTCTCCCTTTTAGATGATTGAGAATGGGGATGCAAAAATATCCACTGCTTGGATCATTTACATCTGTCATGGTACCTCACATCATGATCCCTCTTTCCATTTCATATAGCAAAAATTTTCCCATATTAATTTTCAAAGCCTACCCTTGATGTTCCTTTATTCTTTTTCCACATGAATAATCTATGAAGCTATTGATGCCCTGCACTTACATACTTCCATTTATGCTGACCTTGACATCCAACGCGCATTTTCTTCCTTCGTGGGAGAAGTTCCTCAGGTCAATCCAGTATTTTTGCTTGGGGCATATGCACTCTTTATAAGCCTATAAAACTCCTCTGAATCTGTACCTATTCCATATTTGAAGCCCACTTAACTATGGATCTCTTGCTGTGACTTATCATAGTAGTTTGCAATCACATTCCAGCTGCTGCCTTCCAATTGACACCCAGTTTGTATGTACGTAACAGGCACAAAGCAATTTTTTCTTACATGTAGAATGTTTTTGAAAAAGGTCCTGGACAACAAGTTGGATACCTTTGATACATGTTTTTCTTTCATGTAGTTTTAAGGAAGCTATAGGAATTTGAGAAATAAGACCTAATTTTGCTTGTACAGTCAACAGTTTTCTACCTACAGTGGTGTATAGGAGAATCTGTACCTGTAATCTCCACAGGTTGTCCAAGAAGGTAACCCAGTTGGTCTGGACACAATCCAAAAGTACTCTGAAGTCAGAGGCAAGTCTCTCCTTGACTTCTTTAAAACCAAACTTTCACCCAGAGGCAATGAGAGAGAAAAAAGATATTCGAATGCTTCACATTTCTTTATTCTGAACTAGCTGGGCTGGAGGTACAGAGAGGACAGACAAAACCCATTAAGTGTACTGAGGAAGATTCATGCTGTCTAGATTCTTTCTACCCATTATTATGCTGGCAGTTTCAAAAAGGTGTCAATTTTTTGTGCCAAAATATGGGACTAAAACTACAAATCCTCTTTTGGATTCATGAGAAGAGAAACTATTTATTTGTGATTCATGATGAAAATACACCTTATGTGCAAGTATAAAAGTAGCCAGTTTTGTGCTGCATAGGAAATAGCCTTATAAATATCCCTTACATTGAATTGCTTATAGTTCTCATGCTTTATATGCAGGATAAGCCCTGAGTTTGAAGTGTGTTTATTATTTAAAGGCTTGTTTTGATATATCAAGGTCTCTCCCGTTCCTCCTGATCATCCTTTCCTTTGAAGGTTCACTACCTGATTGAAATGAGAATTTCTATTCACTGCATCAAATAAGCAATGATCTCTTCTGAAAGGTTCTGTATTTAATGGCACCAAGTATGATAGGAGCAGGGAAGGGAGGGGAGAATTTTTTTCCCAGTCTCCCTGGTCATCTCATTTTGTGTAATTATGTTGAATCTACCATATTACAAATAGCAGGACTAACCTAGCCTTGGTCTTTCCCTAATAAATAAAATTCAAGCCCAGGTAATAAATAGGCTGTATATTCAAGACAGAATGAGGGCCCAGAGAGGAAAGCAATGCATCCAGTAAGGTCAAATACCTTTATCTTATCTATCTCTATACTTCTTCACTATACAGACTTTGGACCATAGGAAGAGACAAGGAAATATGAATGTTTAAGCACATTTTGTATATTGGGATATTTACAGATGAGTACCTTTCCAGTATAACTCCTGTACTCAGATGTTTTTCTGGAGATGCTTTATTCTGATTTCCATTGTTACTACCTTTAGGTCAGCTTGCTAACATGCATAAGATTTTACCCTTCTTAAATTTACAGTCCTTACCTTTAAGTAGCTTAGTATTACTGTAAGTTTGACAAACACACTGGGAAAACAAATATGGTCACCATACTGGCTACTCATGGAACAACAGTTTTCTAGAATGCAGGTAAACCTCCTTGTGGACAGGACAAATGCTACTGGGGCCAGGTATATACTCTGTAACTATCTTACATTAGAGCTACAGAGCAAGGTCAAAATTCACCACTTTCTTTCTAAAAAGAAGGTGGTTTTTTGATCTTGTCTTCTGTCACATAAAAGCATAGCAACATATGGGTACACATACGTTATTTTTATATATATAGTCAGTACTGGTGATGCCCCAGATTGACTGCTATGCCCATTTTTTGTCCCCACCATTTCATAAATGAAATGGTAAAAATGCAGAGGATCCAGCAGACAGCAACCACGGCAGTGGGACATAGGGTATGTGATCTACACAGAGAGGCTGGTGGTGCTGGGCTTGGTTAGTCTGCAAAAGGAAGGCTGAGGTGTCTGCTTGAAATCTGTTACTGTTTGAAAGGCAGATACAAGGACAATGGAGCCAAGTGGTGCTGAGTAATATTAGGCAGTGTAACAGTGGGTAACAGCCAAACTGTGGTTGACAAGTTTCAGGGTGGACATAGGAAAAAACACTTGCCCTGGAAAACCAATGCGCTCTGGAACAAGGTGTCTGAACAGGCTGCAATATCACCATCTTTGGAGACAAAACTCTGAGTGGACAAAACAATGATCCAGTGTTGGCAGTAGTACCACTTCAAGGAATGTGGACAAGGTGACCTCCAAACGAGCAACTGAACAGGCTTCGATCCCTGGGGAGAAGTTAAAAGAACAGAAATAAATAAATAAACAAATAAACCAGGAAAATTTAGTTACGTTATTCAACATATTTCAAGAATACACTCTAATACAGTGGTGATGAGGATAGAACAGAAGAGAAAATTACAGTGCTTTTAGATGCTACAGTACATTCACATTAAAACAGTGGAGGTAAACATAGTACAAACCTGATTTAGCTTGATCATGGATAAATGTTAGCATTTGTGTCTGAAAATCCTATTTGCTTGATAGATCTGAAGGTCAAGTTTTTTGAAAACCTTATTTGAAGTCCTCGTTCCACCTTTTGGTTAAACAATAAGAGAATATATATTTAGGCAAACTTAGTGCAAGCTCAGAGAAAGGCCACAATAGTGACACTTCAGAATGGCATTGTTTCAGGTTATTCTGTGTAGAAAGATCCAACTAATTTGTTTTCATTGATAAGTAATAAGGGTGATTCTGACAATAGTCTACATATCTGAAAATAGCATTTTTCTGAATTCACTGTACTGAATTCTTCTGACTTGCATCACACGATGTTGTTCTGGTTTTGTTGATAGGTTTGGATGACATCAGCATATATGTTCTGACCCAGAAGATTTTGTGCTTTACAACTGAAAATTGAGCTTGTACATAACCTTGTATCATCTGGTTCATTGGTCAACCGCTCAGATATTCAGCACAATTTGTTTGTCAATGAAAAGGAGATTTGGAAACCTGACATCTGACATACACACCACATGCCTCACTCAAGATTGCTGCACCAGTAGAAGTACTGATTTTGATGCAGAATATTTGACAAAGACTTTGATCTAAAAATGCAATCACTTTTATGATATTAGCTGACATTTCCTTTATTGTTAGCCCTAAATCCACCATGAAGCACTGTTATATAAACAACATTAAAAAGGCTGATAGTTAGGCACATTCCTGGCTAGTAGACACAGAAATAAGAGGCTCTGATATCCTGAAATCACGAGAGATCTCTCCCACTGAAATATGTTGAAATGAGCAAACGATGGTCTCAAGCTCCTCTGACCAGCCAAGTTTTTGCTTTCAGTATCAAAGAACTCGGCTATGTTCCTTTAAAATCCCTCCTCTGATGTTTTTCTACCCACTTCAGAGTGATCCTACATAAGAAAAAATATTAAATTTCATGCACTGTAATTTCCAGGTTCAGCTTTGAATCTTGTTATGATTCTTCACTAAGACATGATGCTTTGGTATTGTATCAGCACCTATTGGCTTCAGTAAAGCTAGGTCCTGCCTTACTTCAACAACACATATTGTAAGAAGCCATCTCTGCTCCACTGACATTGTAATTCCACAAGACAAGAAAACCATAGGAGAAAATGCAAAGAGTATGAGAGGATCTCATCATTGACAGAACGGGTCTTGAAGGTAGCCATGTTCTTATTCATTAAACTGCACTTCACCCATTGTGTAAGAACAAGAAATGTAAGACAAATTACTTAGAAGGTTGTAACAAAAGAGTAACGGGACAAGTCACAGGGAGGCAAGGGAAAAAGGATACCTGTCCAGTCGACAATATCTTTAAGGGCAGTCATTAAAAGAAAGTAGATCATTAATTGCTGTTTCAGATTGTGTGGTGTTCTTAAAACAATGTACTGTTCTTTACTTCTTTCCTTCAACCTGGTGTATTACTTCTTTCTTTGTTTAATGACACCAGACATGCACTTAAGAAAATTGCACACCAAGGATCTGATTTATGGCCTAGAATTCTATTTGCATGAAAAAACAACACTAAAGCAGTATTTGACAGGTATATATCAATTCAGCTCCTAAGGGGTGCATTTTGAGTCAATTGTGCAAGGAATTAGGTATGCAGTTACTTACAACATTTATTTAAATCTGTGAGCATTTAGGAGTTCTCCTCAGGAAATAAAATTACAAACAGGCTGACTGGATTTGAGTACATTGCAAGCACAACTTTGCCATCATGGCCTACCCAAAGCCCTGCCATTTCAAGCTACAATATCCCAGATTATTTCAGTGAAACTTCATTTTCATCTTGGTTCTGCCATTTCCAAGCCACTGAGAAAAATTATTCCAGATTGCCTAGGAATAGCTCAACCAGCATGAGTTCATTTTCACAAGAATGATACCTGCCTGTTCCTCTGCATATCATCTTCATATTCAGAAGTCCACCTACAGAAAAGTTTGCAGAAGAAAATCTTGCTTGTTTCAAAGCCAGAGACACAAAACTCAGAAGATTTAGCATTCCACTAACCATGAGACTTCTTTTCTGTGTTAGCATGATGGATGCAAATGCATTTTGTTGAGAAATCAGCTACCAGGACAAACTAATTGACTTAAAAATGTTGTAGTGCCTGCCCACTAGAAACAGTAAAAAAATCTTGATAAAAATAGGAATCATTATTTCATACTTACAGTTACAGCTACTTGGGAATTTGCTAGTAAAACAAATTTGCAGTAAAATGTAAATTTGCCATTACCATCTGCCCTCAAAGTTCTAATACTTATGAACACTGATGCACTAAGTCTTAAAATCTCCACGTTATGCAGATAGCCATATATTACCTTGTTTTATAAAGGCATAGCTTTGTGTTGGCAGTTTTCATAAGCATTAATTTAATGCTGTGAAAGCACCTCTGGGTCAGACTTTTTAGGTGGCCAATTCCTGCGTACTATCTCTGGTACTTGTGTTTCTAAATTGCTGTTCAGCAGCACAGGAAACTGTTACTTTGTAGGTCAAGCTTTTAAAATAATCTTTGAACTGGCCAGCAGAAGGGCATGCTGATATAGATTATATACCCAGAGAAGAAAAAGAAGCAGAAAGTCCTAAGGATGACAGCTGAGATGGAGGAATCTGACCTAATAAATGATCTTCAATGTCTGGGGAAACTAGTTCTTTCCTCATTAGACAGTGGCAGAGCAAGGAATGAAGCAGGTATTCATACAGAGAACACAAGTGCAAAAAAACTATGGAATAATGCACCATGGATAATTTAGAAGAAGAAATGCATACAAATAGATAAAGCATCAAATTAAGGCAGGAGTTCTAGACTCTAATACCAGACCCAGCCCTCCAACCATGAGTGACACTTGAATTACTTAAACTGTGCCATTTCTTCCTCTCTCTCCTTTTGTCTGCCTTTTCTATTCAGACACTAAGCTTGTTAAAGCATGAACTGTATCTTTCATGCTCACACAATGCATGGAACAATAATGGCCCCATGCTCAGCTGAAACTTTTAGACAGTACCATAATGGAACTAATTATGGTAATGAGATCTATGGAGTACTGTACACGCTGTTTTTTAAAGATATCCACACTGGGTCAGAGCTGTGTGATTTCTCATACACACTGTGAATCATATACCATTCTGCTAGCTTAAATTGCTGCCACATAGGCTGAAAGAAAAGCTTGCATAGCTAGTGAGTAAGGAGTATGACTTCTCCAGCGTTGAAGCACATAAGGAAATCCTACCAGCAGCAGAGACTAGAGAAATACATTACTTGCAGATGGAATATACTGATGACAGAAGCTGCCTTTTTGTACTTTCTTTTTTTTTTTTTTTTTGTACAGTATTTGGCCATACAATAATAACAGAAAATCATATTAGTAATAATTCTTGTGATAATGTTAACATATTAATGGCATTGTCTACTTTTCAGTTCAGTATAGGTTGAGAGGTCCATGATTTTTTCATCTGATTTCTTCAAAGGGGGAAAAAAAGCCAGTCCTTTTTCTGGGGCAGAGTATTATTTTACCAGCATCCAGTTCTAGCATGTCTATTCATGCATGTTTTTTCTAGGTCTTCAGTTCAGTTATGTAAAACAAAATCTGGTTAATTACTTTTTGCAAAGGTCTTCCTTGGAACAGGTTAAGGGGGCTGACTGGCTCAAATCCTGGAACTTCTTATTTGTCACAAGTTAGGCTATTCTTCCAGTTTGTCACACATTAACCAGGGTAAGGCAGGGAATAATAATGGATAATGGTTCAGGTGCCATAGTAAAGAGGAAGTTGCACAGAGGGAAAGGAATTAGCATAGCTCAAGTGTGGACGCAACAGTCTTTCACATGTCTTCTATCTCAAAAAAGGTGGATGGAGATTTTCTGTTTTGCTCAGAAGAATCAAAGAATGTTGATTGTGGAAACAGACCAAAGATTCCTTGTTACTGTTCTGGTTTTGGATTGCTTGTTTGTTTAACAAAAAAACAAACTTCAGCAAATCTGATGCACAAACCAACCTCACTTCCATAAACAAAACGGTTTCCTGCTCATGTGCTAACTCACTGACAAAATAGCAAACACAGCACATGCTATGCCTGGCGTATTTTTGAATTAAGTAAAGAAGTCATAGATCAAAGTGGTTCCCACTTGGGCTGACTTTTTTTATTAAGGACTTCATGCAGAGAAAGATGACTAGTTGGGCACATTTTCCTCAATCCAGTCTCACCCATAGAGTTACTGTCTTTATTTGTTTTTAAGTTAACACTAATGGATGAAACTGCAGTGTTCGGGTGTGCTTATATCAGTGGAAATCATGTTGCCAATTTTTTTTTACTATGAAGAATTTTTTCCACTTTCCATGGGCACCTATTATTTGTGTTCTATTTAGAATATCACAGACTTTTCTCTTAGCTCTTTCATCTTTCCTACTTTATTAATGTATGATGAGTATATTTGGAAGTGGTAGAAGTTCTTTTTTTTCTGAAAGGATATACTGTCTTTCTGCTTGTCACTTCCTTTTGGCCACCCTTCAGTGTTCTCACGACAGAGAGATGGTGGTAAAACTTTTCTATGAGCAGCCTTCATGTGCTTGTCTTGTTACACATTTGAGTTGCAGTTTCCACTGAATTCTTTTTGAACTGCTATTATAAGGTTTTTTTCTACTGGGAGAGGAAAGGGTTACTTTTCTGATAAGACTCTGATAAGAAATTATCCTTTATTCTTTCCAACTTGCATAGTTTATAAAGAAGATCACCTTCTCAGAAGTGATCTCATTAACAGAAAAAATGTGAAAGGTACTTTTTTAATTAATTTGTCAAGAACCTCCTGTCTTCCCAGAAGGGAATATGGTGACACTTGCATTAGGGTTATTCTAGTCACAAACAGTCTCCAAATATTAAAATGCATAAAATCATAGAACCATAGAATCATAAAATAGTTAGGGTTGGAAAGGACCTTTAAATCATCCAGTTCCAACCCCCCTGCCATGGGCAGGGACACTTCCCACTAAACCATGCCACCCAAGGCTCTGTCCAACCTGGCCTT